>JARHVA010010922.1:75000-112340 GCA_037957365.1 Torreya grandis | reverse complement strand
ATATGAGATGTGTCTTTTGTCTATATTATTCAAGTGTGATGCTTTTGCAAACATGATCTGTGTTTGAATAGTTCACTACAAGTTTTGATTGCCAATTTAGATCACTCTCACAGGTACATCATAGTTGTGAAATCCTATAAATGATATTGTAAATACTAAAAATATAGAAATATGAAGATATGAGTCCAAATGCATACCTTTTAATGAAAATCATAAATGCTTCTTCATATGCAGTTTGTAGATAATAATGAAGAAAATTAAAGACGCTCATTTCTCATGGAAGGACCTGATACATATCTTTTATACACTCGCATGGTCTTTATTTCCATAATTCCATCATGAATAAATTAAAATTGACTAAATGATCTAAGTTAAACATAAACCTCATAAGATAATTGATTGAGTAAATAGTCTGTATGGACTGTAAATGGAAGTTGAAAAGGGTGACATGATGTTAGCCACAAAGTTCAAGACCATTGGAGGAATGACAATTAAAGTGTCATGGTTTGACAAGTTTGAAAAAGTTCAAGAGCTTAAGAAGTGTATCTTTTTAACCTATATAGTCAAGTAGTGCCCTACAAGCCCTAGGCCTATAAGTCCTCATTTTGGACCAAGAGCAACATCTAATCAAGACATAAACATATCTAAGATAGTGAAATATTCTCTAATTTTGACATTAAGATAGAATGAAATAATGTTATAATCCCCTAAAGAATAACTAGGTCACTTATAGGTCAAGGATGAAAATGAGACTGAGTTGACAATCTAATAGTCAACTACAATACCATGTAAGCAAGGAGCAAGTATAAATATGGTCTAAAAAGTGTCACATAAAGTATATAAAATTTGCATATATAATGGAATAAAATCTTTGATCTGAATCCTTCAAGCATCAGAACAAGTGAGAGGGTTAACCTCCAGACCTTGTACTCAGACTCTCCTATAGGCCACCTACAGGCTTACATGGAGAAATAATCCATTTTAAATCCAAAGGGAAGAAGGTATAGGGTGTTTTTAAAGAGTTATAAACCTCACTAATATTTAAAACAAGTTTAAGAGCTTTGAGGAAGTTAGTGATAGATAAAATGAGGTCCTAAGCTCACAAAACATAGTCAAGTGACCCTTTAAGGTCACCTATCGGCTACATAAGGAGAAGTTGGTCTTAATCCTGATCAAGTCCTAATAAAATGATATAAATAGACTCTGATATATACCTAATATGGACTAAAAGGTCTTAATTTATTTGAAACACAAGAGGAACATGAAAAGATTGATCAATACTGAGTTCAAGTATCCATACATAGTCAAACACCACCTATAGGCCTGCTTAATCAAGATAATGAATGATATTTAGTAGCATATGGTGTAATAGATATATTTAGGTATGTAATAAAAATATTGACAAATAGGATATGTTTACCTTATCTTCTCCAAAGAGTGATAATGGAACTCCACAATAACATCTCATGATTAGACCTAGAAAGCCTAAATGAGCTCAAAAGTTCTCTTTATATTGGTAGACATAATAAGCAACATCTCAAAACTTGATGGAGATTGAGAGAATATAATGTTTAAGGTTGAGTTTATATTTATTATCTTCAAATTTCTTGGTGAACTCAATAAAGCATTACTCAATCAAATGTACTAAGAAGTTTTAGAAACCCTGCAGTCACAAGCATACCCAGATAGTTATGAGAGAGATTGGAATTTTGAGACCTTCATAAGAATAATCTCACCTTGTGATTTGGTATAGAGGGTGGTCATGAGTGTAAAAATTCATCCATGATCACTTAAAATCCATAAAAGTAGTGGAGGTACTCATTTTTTTGTCTCAATCCTTACCCACTCCATTAACAAGGGGTAGTCTTCAGACTAATGGGTCTATTTGGACTCAAAGTATTAAAAAACATGCCAAAACCCATATAATGTCCTTGAAGCAATGAATAATTAAAAATAGGGTCTCAACACATCTCTAGGTGGTAACAACACTCAATTTTAAACTCAAATACCCTTGAGGGATAACAAGGAGATAATAGGCACATAACCCCAAGCACCCTAACTAGTACACTAGATGTATGTAAAGGATTGGTAGGCACTACCATTTTATATATAATAATAAAATACATTGAGTTTTGAGGCCTAAAAATAAATTTTAACCTCTCTCAAGTTCAAGAGAGCTAAGCATGCCACCTGAGGAGCAACTTCAGATACTCACACCACCTCTCACACTTTTCATGGGAAGATGATACATTTGTGATAGTTGAGGATTTCATTTAAGAAGGTTTTCCAAGTTGAATTATGTTAATTTGTGATCTATGATTTATGAACAATCATTAAGACCCCAAACATGTATTAAACCCTCCCAAAACCCTGATAGTGACCAAGAATAAAAAATTGACCTATGAATAAATATTTTTCTCAAGAAACATATTATATGTTTTTAAGGACTCCAATTATGTTATCCACATGTAATTTTATGTTCATGTAACTTGTATAGATTGCCATAAATGCCTTATTTTGCATGATTTTTTGTATTTTTTTAGGTGTATATAAAAGTGGAAAAAATTCATAATAATTGGATGAGTTTATTTAGGATGTATCATAAATAATAAATAAAAAAAATATTCAAATCATATTCTGGAGGTGTTAAAACAAATTTCATTTTCCAAGATAGTCTCAAACAGGCTCAAAATGAGACTAGGTGGCAAGGTGATTTCATTCCATAGGGTCTCAAGACCCCAAACTTGACATGGAGGTTAGTGATAACCTATGGAAATTTAATAATATTATTTTTGGTGATTTAACAAATGTATCAAAAGTTTGGAGGAAGAAAATAGGGTTCTTGGCAAAGAGGCCTAATTGAGGACTAATTCAAGAGTGAGAAAGGCATAAAAGATGGACTTCCAATCAGAGTCAGACCATGAAATTTGACATATATATTTAAAAACATAATGGATCTTATAACATTACATTGTTTTCTTAGTATCATCTAAACAACTCCATACACAAGGTGGTTTACAAGTTTTTAGGGATACAAGGAAACTAGGCCCAGTGAAGACTTAAGGAGAAAAAACAAGTTCTTGAGAGTTATTAATGGAAAAAAAATGGTTTGTTTCAGTTATTATAATATATTTTAATACAATTCATGGAGATAGTATTAATTTAATAATATTAACTTATGTTTTAGGCCACTTAAACCAAGCTAGGCATGGGAAATGAAGAGTCTCAAGATGCTTATAGACATGAATGATGGAAAGTTAGATCAAAGGAGTTTTTTAAGGAATGGAAGATGTACAATGAATTTTATGATATTATTTCATGGTTAATTCATGATTTTAAATTCCATTTTTCATTCCATTCATGCAAAGAAGGGCAATTTTTAAGAAGCTAGTCAAGGTGTCCATCCAAGTTTTAACCCATATACCACTTGGAGGGTTGGAGAATCTTAAAGAGTGAGAAAAATGGACTTTGATGTTTGTTTGGATTGTCTCATAATCTATTTTTAAATCATGAATAAACTTATCAATCATCTTATACTACACCCCTCTTTCTCTCTCTTCACACTTATCTATATAAGTAGTTGCTTTTGGTTTTATAAGAGGATCCACATATGGTATGGAAAAGCCTTGCTAGTATAAGTACTATTTTTGCATATGAATAAAATTTTTAAAACTGGTTTTGAGTTCTAAGCTTCTTTTCTAAGTGTGTGAAGCAATGCATATTTGGATGACAAGTGATAATCATGTATCCTTGTGTTCATTTAATTCTTTCATGTTTTGTGTAAGTAGTTTGCTCTCTAACCGGTCACATGAAGTGTATTTAGTTTCTTTATATTTATTTAATTGTAACAAATGGTAATAATGTCTAAAATATTACCTCTTATTTATCCACCTTAGGATATTCTTTTCATCTCACCTTCATGTTGAAATACTTATGTTAGGGAAACATTGTATGTTGAAGTTAGTTTTGTCAATCACATTTCATAGTGAAAGTACATGGTAGTCTTGTGGATATTAACTTGGGGCATAAAATAATTAGGTTAGGTTTATTTCATGTTATATCTATTCATTATCATCTCAATAAGTTATTAGTATAGGTGATGAGTTCAAATAGACATATCAAGGGAGCTAGTCATTCAATCTAGAGGTTTACCCGTACTATATATAACCCATAGGTCTTGGGGTAATCCCATGTTCCACTCAATTTGCAGTAGGATTGAAATACCTCTCTAAGGGTATAAAATTGAGTGAAAATAATAATATTAAAACATAATACATATTATAATTTGCAAATAATAAGGATGGTTATATTAATCCTACATGCAAATGTATGAATGTACGGTGCATATATATCCCTCTTGGTTTACATGTAACAACTTCAAAAATGTTTACACTCTTTCCCCTAAGAATGATAAGTTTATATTAACATATGTGTTTTATGGAATGAAAATTTGGAGTTTATGCTCTATTTGATAGTGGATGAAGGTCTATATTATATTTATACACCATACTGGATGTAATGGAAATTTTAGTTTCAAATTGGGTGCACCATTTAAAAGTTATGCATTCTACTAAGAAATTCTAGACAAATTTTGGCTGTTTTGGTTATAAGAGAAAAATTTAAACCATTTTTTTATATTATTCTAGTGGATTTATGAAATATTTTTTATTTTTATAATAATCCTACATACAATTATAATAATTTATGGTGCATATCTAACCTTAAATTTTGTGCAATGACTGCAAAAATTTCACACTTTTTTACTCTTAAGAATAATAAATTTTTCTTGAGAGACACATCCAAAAATGTGAAAGTTTAATAGTGAAATGGATGATGGATAATGTATTAAGATATATATTAAATTTATTTTCCATACCATATAGGACAGTAATGTTGATCTTTTAATTGGGTGCACCATTTGAAAGTTGTGTTTTCTACTAAGAAAATTTGGACTCATTTTACAAGTTTTGGATACGAGAGAAAAGTATCCATTAATTTCAATTTAATTTTATTGTTATAAATAAAAGATATATATTGTATAAAGACTCATCCATATAATTTTATTAATTTTTGAAACATATATATCCATCTTGATTTTTGTGCAATACATTTACAAATTTTTCTCTCTTTTTTTCATAAGAATGACAAGTTTCTCTTAAGAAACTCATGAATTGGAATGAATTTTGAGAGTTAGGATGATAGATAGAATATTCTAGTATTTCTTGAATTTATACACCATACTAGACATAATCAAGATTTCAATTCATTAATTACGTACACTATTCGAAATTTGCATGTTTTGATAAGAAAATTTAGACTCATTTTGCAAATTTTTCCTACAAGATAAGAGTCTCCACCAATTGGATATTAGGTTCAAGAAGTCATGAGTATATTTATATTAATAAATCATTTTTTTTTAATCTTATGCTTCTTCTCTAACCTTTCATGTTTATGTGAAATGATTGCACAAAGTTTACACTATTTTTCTCATTAATAATGGCAAGTTTCTCTTAAGGGTCACATCCAGTGAATTGTAAGTTTAGAGAAAGGGTGGTGAAAAATATTTGAATAAATTTTATCTTTAATTTATAAACCATATAAAATGTGATCAAAAAATATTTCATTGATTGGGCACTATTTAAAAATTGTGCATTTTACTGAGCAACTTTGGACACATTTTGATGGTTTTGGCTACAAAAGAAAAATAAATGTGAATTTAGCGGGTTAAAAAAATATTATGGATCGTTATAACACCTTGAAATTAAATTTTATGAGCTTATGTTTCACTGTTGTCCTTCTTGATTTACATGCAATATCTACATAAAGTTCACACTTTCCCCCTTAAGAATGACAAGCTTATCTTAAGGGACACATATAGTGGCATGTAAGTTTGAAATGAAATGGGCAAATTATACACACACACACACACACACACACACACACACACACACACACACACACACACACACACACACACACGTATATATATACATATATATATATACATATACATACATACATACATACATACATACATACATACATACATACATACATACATATATATATATATATATATATATATGTACACACACACATAGACATACATATACATATACATACATACATATATATATATGTATATATATATGTATATGTATATATATATGTATATATATATATATATATGTATATATATATATATGCATATATATATATATGTATATATATATATATATGTATATATATGTATATGTATATATGCATATATATACATATATATATATATGCATATATGCATATATATACATATATATATATATTTTTATATGTATATGCATATATATATATATATATATATATATATATATATATATATATATATATATGTATGCATATTTATATGTATATGCATATATATATATATATATATATATATATATATATGTATGCATATATATATATATATGTATGCATATATATATATATATGTATGCGTATATATATATATATATATATATATATATATATATATATATATATATATATATATATATATATATATGCGTATATATATATATGCATATATATATATATGCATATATATATATATATATGCATATATATATATATATATATATATATATGCATATATATATATATATATATATATATATATGCATATATATATATATATATATATATGCATATATATATATATGCATATATGCATGTATATATGTATATATATGCATGTATATATGTATATATCTATATATACATGTATATATGTATATATATATGCATGTATATATATATATATATATATATATATATGCATGTATATATATATATATGCATGTATATATATATATACATGCATATATATATATACATATATACATATATATATATAGATATATACATATATACATGCATATATATATATATATATATATATATATATATACATGCATATATATATATATGCATGCATATATATATATGCATGCATATATATATATATACATATATATATAGATATATACATATATACATGCATATATATATATATGCATATATATATGCATATATATATATATATGTATATATATATGTATATGTATATATATATATATATATATATATGCATGTATATATGTATATATGTATATATCTATATATGCATGTGTATATATATATATATGCATGTATATATATATATATATATATATATATATATATATATATATATATATATGCATGTATATATATATATATATATATATGCATGTATATATATATATATATATATATATATATATATATATATATATATATATATATATATATATATATATATATATATATATATATATATATATTGAATACAACTTCAAAGTCAATTCATCAATTGGGTGCATGGTTGAAAACTTGTGCATTATGCTGAGCAACTTTGGACTCATTTTGTAGTTTTAGTTACAAGATAAAAGTCACCACAAATTTTAATTCAATATTAGTGTGCTGAAATTTTTTGGGAGATGATTATAGGACTCCAAAATTTAATCTATTATCTTATGTTACATATCTATCCTTCCCAGCTTATGTGCACAACATCTATGTAAAGTTTGCACTATTTTTCCCCTTTAGAATGGAAATATTATGTTCAGGGAAATACCTAAATTCATGTAAATTTTTAGTGTGTGGGTTGATATAGAGCACAAAAGAATATTGAATTTATATTTCATATCGAACATGACTGAAAATTCAGTTCATCAATTGGGTGTGTAGTTGAAAATTTACACATTCGATTGACAAACTTTGGATACATTTTAAAGATTTATATACAACAAAATATTAATTTATAATTGGTCTTATATTTTATTGGTTTTTAAAATATTGGGGATGGTTATTGGACTCAATTGTATGACTTAATAATTTATAGTGTGTGTCTATCCCTTTAGGTTTCCATGCAATGATTGCATCAAATTTTCTCTCTTTTCCCTCTTAACAATGAGAAGTTTCTCTTGAGGGATGTATATGGTGGCATGAATGTTTGGAGTTTAGGGACTGATGTGTCTATCTTGAATTTATTTATTTATTTTTTATGTTAGTTCTATGTTATTGCATTGATTAGGGTATAGTTAAAAATTTATGTGCTTTATTGAGCAGATTTAGACTCATTTTTCAATTTTGGCTACAAGATAAAATTATCTGCCAATTGTTCTTCAATTTTAGTGGGTTTAAAAAAATTAGATATGGTTAAATGAATCCCATGTGAAACCATATAAAATTATAGTGCATCTCTATCCAATTCAGTTGTGTACAAAGCTACACAATTTTTACTAGTGTTTTTCCATTAGAATGATAAAATTCTATTAAGGGGCAATATGATGGCATTTAAGTTAAGAGTAAGAGAATAAATAGAGAGTAGATAAAGGTATATATTTAATTTATATTCCATAAAATAAATGAAAACAAATTAATTTCATCTATTAACATGTGGTTGAAAAGTTTTGTGTTATACTTTTAAAAATTAAAACCTAGTATTTAATATTTGAAAATGTCATTTTTTACCTACCTTCACCGTATATGAATTATGTGTAAACATATGGATCTTATTCACCCTTCAATCATATCCAAATTATTTCCATGGGTTTGAATTTACTAATTTTATATTAGTCACTTACATGTATTCCCTAATGCATGTCTAACCAGGGTAAATTTTAAGAGCCCATATCTGAAACCCCCTTAGATTCATTTAGGTGAATATGATTCACAACCTTGGTAAATCTGTAGGTCTATATTTTTTTCCAATTCACCCAACCATATTTTTATATTAATAGGTTCAATCCAGGAGGTAAATATTTTATGTTTTTTTGAATGACCTAGTTAATATCCAGGAGCCTAAAATTTTAATTAATGATGGTGAAATGAGTGACTGGACAAACATTATAGATCTTTATGTTGGTTGACATGTTTAAATAAACCCTAAATGTACTTTCATTCCTAATGTTTTTTCTCAACTTTAGGTTTAAGAAAGACCCCATGGCATTATGCGTCAAACTTCAAGAGGAGGGATGGAGTGTTACATCGCTCTCCTCTACCCATGGAAGTGTCATTCAACTTTGTTGATGGGAGAGATATTTAGTTATAACCATAATAGATCCATTTATCTCTACCCATGGTAGTGTCATTCAACTCTACCATCAAGAGATTTGTTTAACTCCATCAATGGTAGAGCCATTCAAATGTAATAATGATACAATCATTTAACTCTTCTAAATGGATCTATCATTGATAGATCTAGATAATGTATCCCTTCAAGATAGGTAGCACTATTGGATATGGCATTTGATAAAACCCTTATAGCCAAACTGAATGGCTATATTGAATATCTAGACTGAATGGCTCTACCAAATGGATCTGTCGAATGGTCAGACCAAACATTTCTACCAGAAGCCCAGGCCAAATGACTAGGTTAAACTGGAGGGTTTCTAGGGGTTCATATAAATTATGTCCTCAATCCTCATTTTATGAATTTTATTCAACCAACACATTCCCCCTCAACTCCACCTATAATAATTGGAGGAATTTCCTATAGATTTACTTAGGTATATCCTACATAAATAAAAAGTTTAAATTTTTAAGGAGAGATTTATGAATATGAAGATAAACCAAATTTACAAGGGGCTCATAAGAAGAATTCAGATTCTATGTGTTAGGAGTTAGAAAAAATGATGGTGTGCCTCTGTAAGTATTGTCATTGTTTTAAACCAATTAATACAAAAAAAATTTAATCAAAAATTAGTCAAGCTACCTTTGGTAACCAATGTCATGAATCCATTGGATACGTACATAATCCATCTAAAATCATATGGGTTACCTAAAAATATGGTTGAGAATGTCTATTGTGAAGTTGTGGGATGTGATTTTGATGATAAGGATGATGAACAATAAGAGATGTCAATTGAACAATGATCTATTAATAAAAAGGATAAAACCCTTGGTGACATAAAGATTGAACTATTTTATGGAATTTAGGATTGGGATAAGTCTATATGGTGGTCACTAATCTTGAATTCCATGTAATTTCAATATTTATGTCAATAAGGGTTTCATCTTTTTTATTATCTGATCATTGTTCAACTACCATATCTTATTGTTCAATATCCCTATAATCTAAATCACACCCTACATCTTCATAAGAAACATTGCCAACCATTCTCTTAGCTATATCATATGATTTTGGATGCATTAAAAATCTATCAAATAGATCCATGACATGGTTACCAAAGGTAGTTTTACCAGTTCTTGATTTAATCTTTTTCATATTTGTTAGTTTTTAAAATAAAGGCAATACTTGTAAAAGACACACCATTATTTTTTTACTTATTGCTGACACAGAATCTAAAATCCCCTTATACACCCCTTTTAAATTTGATTTCTCTTCATATTCAGAAAGTTCTCCTTTAACAAAATGTGAACTTCATTTTTCTATAGGATAGGTAGGCAAATTTTAAGATGTACATGTAGTGTTTTGCTTGTATATTTCATTCAATGTCACTTTGGTATCCTTCAATAGGTGAGGTACATTTAATGGTTCTTTATTTCAAGGTTTCAAATTTTGGTTTCCTTATTCTTTTCCACATGGTCCTAGTAGGATTTAGGAATACAGTCCTGTATTTTTTTGTTTTCCTTTCTTCTTCCCATACCTCTAAGCATTAACCATAGTGAAGGTTTTTATAGTTCTATTGTCCCCAAAATTTCACACTTCAAATTTTGGGGTACCCCTATTTAAAATTTTGTATTTTGTCTTATGTGAGTCAGTTGTCCTTGTTGATCCAGTCCTCTGAATAAAACCCTAATGTTTAGTAGTTAATATGTCTAATTTATTTATTTCCTCAATTGCTCCTAATTACTCCAAAGGGTCGAAAACATTTTCCTAAAGCCATCATTAAGAATCCATTTACTCATCTCCTCCAATAGCTCAAAGAAGCTAAAGTGCTTTGGCTCATTTATAATATAAATTGGGTTCCCCAAACTACTTTACTTATTTGAAAGAAAGTAAAATTGTCCCTAAAACCCAAATTACTCTACCTAATTCAAATTAGAATTATCCAATAGCTTTAATTCATTACCAAAGAAAAAAAAAGTAGTCCCATAAACCTGCCAAAAAATGCACGAATCAAATTAGGTTTTTGACACTACTTTACTCACTTAAAATCATAAGTAATAGTAATACAGGTTCCCAGACCTAGGTTACTTTTGAATCTATAATTACCTGGGTTTGAAAATGTACTTTAATTCAAAATCTAAAATGAAGTAAAGTAGTTCAAAAATAATGATAAAAAGGTTGAGGGCCTATGTGGCCTTTCTCATTCTTGTAATTAATGTGTTGGCATTTTTATATATATTTAGGAAAATCCACCTCATTTCCACATGGCAGCCAAATTATTTGATCCAATAACCATGCATGAAAATCCCAAGCTGCATGATTCGAGCCTTTGGAGTGTCTTCAAGCATTTTTTCTTCATGTTGCTTATATGACTTCATGTTTATCTTTTTCTTTGTATTTTATATCTATAATTTTATTTTTTCCACCATGGATGTTCCTCTGATAGGTCTCATTTCATTTAATTTTCCATTTTGTTTTTGAGGATGTTTGAAAGTTTTAATATCGTATTTTCCTTTGTGATCACTTATCATGTTGAAATTCACCCAAAATCCCTATGAAATCTATTTTTATGCAAAAATCCTAGTAGCTAGACCTTCGTGACTTCCCTAGGTTTCATAGACCTCTATGCTTACTCAAATTTCCCAATTTACATTACTTGGGTTCTTGACACCAAGTAACTACCCTCGAGAAACTCAACCCCCAAAAGCCTTGTCCACTTAGGTTTCCTTATACTAGTTACTTTGGGTTTCCAATCCCAAATAACTACCCGTGCAAACCTCGATCACCAAAGAACTGACCTATCTAAGTTTTCCTTTCCCCACTTCTTACTTTAGGTTTAGTAAATGTAGTTTATTCTCCCAATTTTTTTTCAGTCTTAGACCCTAAAAAACCCATAAAATACCACCTAAGACTTACACATATTCCTACCCCACACTTACTCAGGTTTTTTGAGTTCAAGTAACTTAGTAATGAAAAATTGAAGTCACTAGAAAACTAAAACCCAAATTTATCTATGCACCCCCCATAAGACCTACCAAGGTTTCCAAATGATTAAGACTTGTGCACTTTTTAAACCAACTCGAGGTTGTGAAACCCTATTATTTAAAACAAGTTACTTAAGTTTTTCAAGACTTTATGCAACTCAAAACCTAAGACTTGCATAGGGGTGCTGTTAGAACAATAAATAACTCTTTTCTCAACATTTCTAAACTAGTTGGATTAGTCACCAAGTGTCTGAAATCATTATCAGGCTCTTCAAAGTTAGTTAGGGTAAATGTTTGGATTAGAAGGGTCAGGAAGGTCAAGAAAAAAGTAGCTAAAGTGGAAGTGTAAGTAACACAAATTCAAGAAGTCCTAGAGTTGGCACTTGAGGAGATTCCAAAATAAAGCAAGAAAAGTAAAAAACCCAAACCAACCAAAGTAACTTCAAAATTATTGATTGAATCTTCAAGAAAAATGTTTGTAAATGTGTTAACTCCTCCACAAGGAATGAGTAAAGGAGAAGTTACTAAAAAAGATTTAACAATCATGAAGGAATCTCTTAAAGAGGTTACTACTGAAGGTTTGAAATAAGAAAACCAAACCTTGATAAATATTCTCTTCAAGAAGCTAGGTGAAGAGAAGGTAGCTAAGACTAAGATAAAGGAGAAAAATGCACAACTATGTGAAATAATAGCTAAGATTTCTAGATCTGTTCCATAGAAATCTATTATTTTAGGAGAAATAATTGAGTAACAAGTGATCACTGAAGTATAGAAAACTAGGGATAAAGCAAAGGTAGTTGATGACTTGATTGAAAAGATGCATACAAATGCTCAGAATCTCTTCCTTATTGCTCTAGATGCCCATATTGATATTTTGAAGAAATTGATAGAAGTCAAGACAGTGATGAAATAAATTTATCTTGAAAATGAAATTTATGAGTTACAACAAGAAAGTATGCAAATAATAGGTAATTTAAATGAGAAAAATCTGATTGAAGAAAATATTTCTCTTGATGGATCAGTAAAAAAGATAAAATAAGTGGAGTATCTATTATTTTTTTGTATGAATATTATAGAGGCAATGAGTGAAGAAATGAAGACTTTGGAAGAAGAAGCACATAGTGTAAAGATAAATCTAGAATATTACCTATATGGTCTTACTGGTATCTAGTCTGACAATGTTCCAAGGACATTTAATCAGCTATATGAACAATTCAAGCAATTGATGGATAAAGCTACAACTCCTTTCACATCCCAATCTATCAAGGATTTAATTAAATATCAAAAAGAGATAAAAAGACTTGAGCCAAGGAATGAAAAGGTAAAATCTCATTGCAAGAGATTAGATAAAGAAATGCTAAGATTTGAAATAGAAAGACAAGCACTTGCTAGGTCTGATGATGCAGCCATACAGCTGATGATGTCTCAACACATCAAATACAAGGAGAAATGTAGAGAATAGGTTCATGAATTAGATTAGATGTTTTCTCCAAGTTTGAAAAGAGACTTCTTCCTTATTCTTCTTCTTCTTCTTCAATATTCTTCTTTTCTTTTCTCAAATGTTTTATAAGTAATCTTGTTTCTAGTAATTTCTTTGTAAAGAGATGTCATTAGACAATTTATTTGTATAGTAAAATTACTTTGTGAAATTGAAAGACTTAAGTAATTTGGCCAAAATGCCATTACTTAAAGAAATTTTATAAAATCAGATTACTGGAGCTACTTTTATGCAGCATGAAATGAGTTGGTGTTTGATCCAAATAAGGAGTCCATGCATCACCACTAGTCATCAACTATTACATGCCACAGAGGAGAAAATTCAAGAAAGATGCCACTCAATGTTTCCAATTTTAAGGCAACACATGGATATTGAATAAATTATTTCCTATTTGAATTTGGTATCTAAAAATTGTATAAATAGAAGCATAGGCCTATGTGCTAGAGGATGATAATTTTTGCAAGCAAGCAATTATAACCATTGTATAGGAAAGTTTAGGCAATCTAAAACTTTGTGTTTAGATATCTGGATTATTTTTTATAAAGTGAATAAGAAAGAAGTTTGTTTTCTAGAGAAATTTGTGTTTGAGGGAATCATTCTATGCATTTTATGAGGATAAAAAGGTAAACTTTGTGTTATCTATTTATCTAAATTGAATTCATTTCTTTCTTGATCATTTGCTGAAAAGGTTATCAAATTATATGTTTATTTATTTTCAAATATATAGTAAACTCTATAAAACTATTTATTGTGAAGTGTATTTCTCTTGTTTCTCTCCTTTCTCAAGCATTCTAGTCTTTTTCGTATCAGCAAATCTATCTGAAACCCCATTCACATCCCAGAATTATCTACTTACTTGCTACAAAATCCCTGTTTTATGTCTCATGAATGAAGTGATTAAATTAATACCCCCAATTAGAATAAATTTCATATATTTTCCATACTCTATGAATAACTTTAAGCTGTAAGTAATTATAAAGATAGACATATTTGAATGGAAGATTCACTACTAAATGAAGGGGATTTAATCCCATGATTGCCTAGGTAAATTTTGACTACATGCAAAATATCTAGCCAGTAGTTTTTGGCAACTCCACTGGAGAACTATAAGTTTAATTCTCATAATTAATTTTAGTTTGTGTAAAGACCAGTTGATATAGGTGCAATGTTATACTAAGTTCTCAAAAACCCAAAATTTATCAAATGGATACTCAAAGTGTTGCATGCTAAAAAAAGCATGTTTGTCTATTTTTAATGCCTTACTGAGATTAACCTTTCTTCTTATTAATATACGTGTCCCTTTTAATTATCTCACTACATGTTTATAAACCACCTATTTTTCTATGTCTAGTTTATCTTAAGTTTACTGCGTGTTGAGTAAATTGCCACCTATGTCTTTATTTATAGATTGAAATTTCTAAGTGTAACCCACATAAGAACTTTTGCATCCCAAACTAACAAATCAACCCTTTGAAAGAGAAAGGAGAGCTCAAGGCCAAACAAACCACTTCTTTAAATTACAAGAATAGTTCTACTTCAATTTTCTTGTTCAAGCTAAAACACAAAGGGTTAGTCTTTCACTTGTGAGACAGACACCAACTACTGAGAATCAATTACAACATCATTCTTCAAGAATAATCCAACCTATTAATCCACAATTTCTCATCCCTATAAGAATGGTGTTACCACTTCTTATCTTATGGGGGAAAACTATGAGTCCTTTGAATTTGACTCCCCCTCTCCATGACTTGCCAAAGGGGTTAAGAATTTTTTTTTCCAAAATACACCGGTGATGGAAAACAAAATCTAGAAGAACACTTGGTTGCCTTCTTCATAACCTATGGAGTAATTGGAGTTGAACATGAAGATGTTTCTGTTAAAATCTTTGTTGAGACACTACATGACTTAGCTATAGAATGGTAACTGGGATACTATGCATGATTAGTTCAAGAAAATATTTAAAGCTAGTGAAGATGCACATATACTACTTACTCAATTGACTTAGCTCAAGAAGGAATCACATGAACACATGCATGATTTTATCACCGAGTTTAATATATTACTCTACAAAATTATTTAAACTCACTACCTAATGCTAACAATCAAAAGTGTTTTTTCATCAACACTCAGCTACAGAAGTCAATTATCAACTACGAAGAGTATGACTAGCTAATCTAGTTGCAGCTCAAAATATTGATACCGAGGTTGAAGATGATTTGATAATGGATGGTAAAATCAAGAAAAAAATTTCTAAATGAGATTATTCTTCTTCAACCACATCATAGAATAATGACCTTTTATTTCAAAAATTGGCTAATGACTTGCTCCAAGTCATAATACAAATTGCTCAAGGTAATCATGGTAGTACTACCCTTGCTAGGAATTAACCTGCACAAAACTTTAATAATCAAAATAGGAATTCTATTACTAGTCCTATGTAGAGATTTATAATTGAAGATGCTCCTAGAAATAATGTTGAGATAAATGAAGAAGATCAAATGATTGAAGACACTCATCAAAGTCTTGGTGATGAAGAGGACTTTATGGATCCTACTGATGACTCCAACATCGATTGCCTAGAATATCAATCTGAAAGTGACAATGAAGAAGCATTTGAAGAAGATCATAGACATTCCTTTGTAGTTTTTACAAGGTCACAGGCCTAACAAGCTAGTGAGAAATCTTCTAAAGAATAAGAGAAGGAAAAATGAGATCCTAAAGAAGATGTAAGAATTATTAAGAGAGGTAGTCCTATACCTTCTTATTTTATCCCTAAAGATAAGTTTACATCTTCTTCCTATCATAATCACAAGCCAATAACTCATGATTTTTAAGTTAATCCTATTATGTCTGCTTCCATTCCCTTTTTTGACATAATTGATCATATAAAGAAAACCAAAATATAAATGTCAAAAGCTGAGTATTTGAGATCTTATCCAAATAACTTGAATAGATTAGTCAAATATGTTCAAATAAAAGGGTCAAATAATTTAGCCAATGCTTCTAAAGGTATCTTACCTAATCCCAAATAATTTCCTTCCCAAAACAATGCTGCTACTACTTCATCCACACCCACTTTTACGTCTAAAAGGATATAACAATTTTACATCTCTCTTCTAATTAATACATTTAAGTTAAGCAATTGCATTCTAGATTCTAGAGCTTTAGACAATGTTATGCCAACTAAGGTAGCTGATGCTCTTGGTTTCACCTTGATTATGACAATAAGTAGATGTTACTCAAAGGAGAGGTAAGTTTATTTGATTAGACAGATTAAGGATGATCAAGTAGTTTTGGTAGCATTCCTAGATAAAAGACTCAAAATGACAATTCTAGTAGAAAATATTCTTGTTTCTTATGGAATGCTACTAAGTAGAAAATTTTGCAAGGATTTGGGTGGGGAAGTAGAAATTGATTGGTCATGTGCCCACATTCCAATCAAAGGAGTAAACCAGAGACTTAAGCCGAAAAAGAAGTCCAAATACACAGTTTCCAAATATGATGACCCAAGGTCACATATTATTTTTGAATAATCTAACCATGGAGTTTACTACCTTGAAGTAGGCAAGGAAACTCAAGAAGAAAAGGAATAAAAAGAAGAGGACAAGATATGGATGTGAGAATTTGATGGTAGTTGAAGTTTTTAGTTGCAGGGGTAGTATTGATATATCCAGATGGAGAAAATTTTCCCTAATCTTACAAACTCATGTTTGAAAACACTAACAATATAGCTAAATATGAATCACTCTTGATAAGACTTGAATAGGCAAAGGAGAAAGGAGTTAGGCTCCTTAAAGCTCAAAGAGATGCTGAATTGATAGTGAGACAAATTAGAGGTTAATATTAGGTGAAGAAAGATAATCTAAAACACTACCATGACTGAGTTTTGATTGCCATACTTTACTTCTCTGCTCTCTCAATCAACTTAGTTCCTTGAGATCATAACTCTAGAGCCAATTCACTTGTTATTACTACATCTCTACTCAGGCCAGAATAACAACCAACACTTTTCAAAAAAGGTAACTACAAAGTAGAGATGGTATATCATCCAAAGGTCCTGGATAATGTTGAATAATGGCAAGTTTTCAATGATGATAAGAAAATAGATACATTTATCTAGCAATAAGATAACTTTGAGGGTCTATACTTTGAAGGAATCAGTTCACATCCATGTGAGATAAAAATAGGTATCATTGATCCTAAATTTACTCATAGCCAAGATATAATTCAGTTGAAAGGAAATAAAATTCCTAAAGGGTTAGTCTCTTTAGAATAAATCTTTGACAAGCATGATAATTGTTTGAAGAAAAAGAAAGAGTATGGTGATACTTATTCTCCAGAAGTAGAGCAAATTAGTCTAGGTAGTGAAGAAGAGCCTAGGATGGTCAACATTGGTAAGTGATATTCTCAAAAAGTAAAGGAAGCATTCATCAGGCTTCTCACAAAGTACATTGACGTGTTTTCCTATGCCTATAAAGACCTCAAATCCTTCTAGCCAGATGAGGTGCAAATCTACATTCCACTTCAACCAGAGGTGAAGAATTTCAAGCAGAAGCTATGTCACCACAATTCAACCATATTAGATACTATCTATACTAAAATTCAAAAGCTTCTTACTGAAAAAATCATCTATCCAATCCACCATTCATAATGGTTAGAAAATATTGTTTCAGTAAGAAATAAAAATGGAGAAATATGCTTATGTGTTGATTTTCAAAATTTGAATCAAGCCTCACTAAAGGAAAATTATCCATTGCCCATTATGGATCACACCTTGTAAGTAGTTATAGGTTCAGAGATGTTATCCATGCTGGATGGATTTTTTGGATATAATCAAATAAAAATTGTTGAGGAAGATCAATACAAGACTAGTTTTACAACACCATGGGGAACGTTTGGTTATCAGAAGATGCATTTTAGTCTTATTAATGCTGGAGTAACCTTTCAAAAAGTTATGGATCTAGCTTGTACTCATTTTAAGAACAAAATTATGGTGGTATACTTAGATGACGTAATAGTCTTTACTATGCAATGAGGTGATCACTTGGTTGATCTTGATAAAGTTCTTATCTAATGTAGGAGACATGGGATTTCCTTAAATCCCAAGAAGTTAATATTTGTTGTGATTGAAGGAAAGATCCTTGGCCACATAGTCTCCAAAGAAGGGACTAAAATTGATTTAGAGAGAGTCAAATCTATTCAAAGTTTTCCCATGCCTACATCTAAGAAAAGAGTGCACTCATTCTTTGGTAAGGTCAATTTCCTTAAAATATTCATACTTGATTTTGTTAAGTTGACACATCACATCTCTAATATGATGAAAAATAAACAAGATTTCAAATGGAATGCTAAAGGAAATTTGGTATTTGAAATAATTAAGGTATTAATAGTTGAAGCTCCAATGCTGGTTTCCCCAGATTTTAGTAAAAAAATCATTCTTTATTATTACTCCTCCAAACATACCATGTTAGCTATTCTTATGCAGAAGAATGATGAAGGAATTGAATCCCCTATAGCTTTCATGAGTCAACCATTGAAAATCCTAGAATTAAAATACTCATAGATGGAGAAACATGCCTTTGTTGTAGTCAAAGCATGTAAAATTTTTAGGTACTACATTTTGTCTTCACATACTAAGGTTTATGTACCTGATACTGTATTCAAGTAAATTCTAACATAATATGAACTGGGATTACTGAGAGGTACTTGGGTAATTAAGAATCAAGTTTGATCTTGATATCAAACCCATAAATCTAGTGAGAAGAAGATGCTTATGCCAGTTGATGATAGAGACAAAACCTGATGACACAGATATACCAATGTCTTCACACCAAGCTGAATTGAATGAAGAATGGTCCATGGTGCTATTTGTTAAACTAGTTGATGACTGATACAATAAAATTGCATACTTCTTAACTTATGAAGATTTCCAAACTGATCTTACACATAAATAAAAATGTATCATCAAGCTAAAATCAAAGGATTATGTCCTTTAGGATAATGATTTTTACAAAAGAGGAATTGATGGTGTTTTCCTCCACGATGTGGAAAAAGAGTGAGAAATAATATTATTGGATCAATTTCATGACAAGGCATGTGGAGGTCACTTCTCAAGAAAAGTCAAAACTCACAAGATCTTACAAGCAAGGTATTTCTGGCCTACTCTATTCCAAGATGCTTCATAATGGGTTGCCAAATGTTAAAAATGTCAACATTTTATTGGATGATTCAAGTTGCCAGGCTTGCCTCTCAAACCATTTATTATTGATGAAATTTTCCATCAGTGGGGCATGGATTTCATTGGTATGTTAAATCCTTCTTCAACTGCTAGACATTGCTATGCTTTGGCTGCTACTGACTACTTCAACAAATGGGTGGAAGCCATTCTTATCAAACATGCTAATTCTGAAGTAGCATGTGACTTCATCAAAGAAAACATTTTAGTAAGGTTTTGAATTCTTCATAAAATTATGATAGATAATGCATCTAATTTTTATTTTGTAGAGTTAACTAAGTTCTGTTACTCATATGGAATAGACTTAGTTCATGCTTCAAATCACAATCGTTAGGAAAATGGTCAAGATAAATCAAGTAATAAGAACTTGATGACCATCATCCATAAGTTGGTGGACAATAATCAATGAACCTGGCATAAGAAGTTGTTTGATGTACTCTAGGCTAGCCATAGGTATGTCTCCTTTTTAATTGCTACATGGAATAAATGTTGAGATACCAATAACCATTGAGTTGTATACCTTAAAAATGTCCAAGGCCATTGAAGATGTCACTTATCAATATTCACTAGACAAGAGAATCATGTTTCTCATTGAGCTACAAGAAATATGTGTTCAAGTTGTTGATCGGTTAGCTGTTCACCAAATGAAAATAAAGAAGATCTTTGTTCAGAAGGCTCATGATAAGTAGTTTAAATTCGGTGATTTGGTGGGATAAATAAAATGAATAAAAAGAGAAGCATGGCAAATTTGACTCCTTGTAGAAAGGGTCCTTCTTTATAAAGAGCATTATTGGAAAAGATAACTTCATCCTAGCTTATTAGGATGGAATTGCACTACCACTAACATTTAATGGGTATTACTTGAAGCTCTATAAGAATTGAGAAATAGGGTAACACCTATATGTATATAAATAAAGTGTTTAGTCTTTCTTTTGGTTTAGTTTTTGATTTCATGTTATTTTCTAGTTTTTGTGACTAAGTTTCTACAAAGACCCCATACCCGATAGATAAAGTGCAAAACTAGAGATGCTAGGATCTCACCCTTATTTCCTTCTTTATGATAGAAATAAATATGTCCCTAGTTAGAGCTAGTTGGTGTCCTCAAAATTTCACACTTTAAATTTTAGGGTACCCCTACTTAAAATTTTGTATTTTATCTTATGTGAGCTAGTTATCCTTGTTAATCCAATCCTCTAAATAAAAACCTAATGTTTATTAGTTGTTGTGTCTGATTGCTTTCTATCCCCAATTGTTCCCAATTGCTTTAAAGGGTTGAAACCATTTGCCTAAAGCCATCACTAAGAATCTATTTATTCATCTCATCTAACAACTCAAAGAAGCTAAATTGCTTTGGCTCATTTATAATTCAAATCGGGTTCCCCAAACTGATTTACTTATTTGAAAGAATGTAAAGTCTTGAAAACCTAAATTACTCTACCTAGTTCAAATTAGAGTTATCCAATAGCTTTAATTTATTACCAAATCTAAGCAAAGTAGTTCCACAAACCCGCCAAAAATTTCTCAAAGTAAATTGGGTTTTCGACACTACTTTACTCGCATAAAATCACAAGTCAAAGTAATGCAGGTTCTCAAACTTGAGTTACTCATCGACCTAGATTTACCTAAGTTTGTAAAGGTGATTTAATTCAAAATATAAAATGAAGTAAAGTAGTTTGAAAATCCCAATAAAAAGGCCAAGGGATTACATGGCCTTTCCCATGCATGTCATTAATGTGTTGGCATTTATATATATATTGGTGAAAATCCACCTCATTTTTACCTAGCAGCCAAGTTATTCTATCAAGTAAACATGAATTTAAATCTTGATCCAAATGATTTGAGCCTCTAGAGTGTCTTCAAGCATTTTATCTTTAACCCTTTTTGTGTTTGAGGTAGGTATATCTCATCCATCCATGTGGTTTTTATGATTTCATGTTTATCTTTTCCTTTGTGTTTTTTCTCTAAAATTTTATTTTTTCCACGATGGATGTTCCTCTAATATGTCTCATTTAATTAATTTTTCTCTTTTATCTTTGAGCATGTTTGAAATTTTTAATATTGTATTTGACTTTGTGATCACTTATCATGTTGAAACTTGCCAAAAATCCCTATGAGATTAATTTTTCTACAAAAACCCTAGTAGCTAGACCTTCGTGACTTCTCCAGGTTTTGTAGACCTATCTACTTACTTGGATTTCCCAATTTGAATTACTCTAGTTCTCAACACCAAGTAACTACCCTAAAAAACCCAACATCTAAAAGCTTTGACCACTTGAGTTTTCTTATACTAGTTACTTTGGGTTTCTAATCCCAAGTAACTGCCCATGCAAACCTTGATCACCAAAGTGCTGACTTATCTAAATTTTATTTTCCCCACTTCTTACTTCAAGTTTAGTAAATGTAGTTGCTTCTCCCAAAAATCCCAAAGTATTGAAACTTGAAAAACCTATATAATACTACCCAATACTTACTTGAATTCCTACCCCATACTCAATTTTTGAGTTCAAGTAACTTAGTAATGAAAACCTGAAGTCACTAGTTAACTATAACCTAAAGTTATCTATGCATACCCCTTAAGACATACTTAGGTTTTCAAATTCTTAAGACTTGTGTACTTTTAAGACCAACTTTGGGTTGTGAAATGCTATTGCTTAAAATAAGTTACTTAAGTTTTTCAATACTTTATACAACTCAAACTTGAGACTTGGTTAGGGGTACTATAAGAACAATAAATTAAATATTTTATCGACATTTATAAACTAGTTGGAGTAGTCCCCAAGTGTTTAAAATCTATCATTAGGTTCTTCAGATTTAGCCAGGGCCAATGTCTAGATCAGAAGGGTTAGGAAGGTTAGAAAAAGTAGCTAAAGTGGAAATGCAAGAAACACAAATTTAAGAAGACCCAGAGTTGGCGCTCGTGAAGATTATAGAAAAAAGAAAGAAAGGTAAAAAACACAAACCAACCAAAGTAACTTCAAAATTATTGATTGAATCTTTAGGAAAAAAATATTTAGAGGTGTTAACTCCTCCACAAGAAATGAGTAAAGGAGAAGTTACTAAAAAAGATTTAATAATCAGAAGGTATCTATTGGAGAGGTTACTATTGAAGGATTGTAAAAAGACACCTAAAACTTGATAAATACTCTCTTTAAGAAGCTAGATAAAGAGAAGCAAACTAAGGCAAAGATAAAGGATAAAAATGTACAACTATGTGAAATAATAGCCAAGATTGCTAGGTCTATTCCACAACATGCTATTATTTCAAGAGAAACAATTGAGTAACAAGTGATCACTGAAGTAGAGTAAACTAGGGATAAAGCAAAGGTAGTAGATGACTTGATTGAAAAGATGCATAAAAATTCTCAGAAGCTCTTCCCTATTGCTCTAGATGGCCATATTGATATTTTGAAGAAATTGACAGAATTCAAGATAGTGGTGAAAGAAATTGAGCTTGAAAATGGAATTTATGAGTTACAACAAGAAAGTCTGCAAATAATATGTAATTTAAATGAGAAAAATCTTATTGAAGAAAATATTGCTCTCGATGGATTTGTAAAGAAGATAAAACAAGTGGATTATATCCTATCTTTTTGTATGAATATTCTACAGGCAATGAGTGAAGAAATGAAGACTTTGGATGAAGAAGCATGTAGTGCAAAGATAATTTTGGAATATTCCTTATATGGTCATACTGGTATCTAGTTTGACAATGTTCCAAGGACATCTGAGCAATTATATGAACAATTCAATCAACTGATGGATAAAGCTACAACTCATTTCACATCCAAATCTATCAAGGAGTTAATTAAATATCAACAAGAGATAAAAAGACTTGAGCCAAGGATTGAAAAGGTAAAATCTAATTGTAGGAGATTAAAGAAAGAAATTCTAAGATTTGAAATAGAGAGACAAATACTTACTAAGCCTGATGATGTAGACATATCGCTGATGATGTCTCAACACATCAAATACATGGAGAAATTTAGATAAAAAGTTCATGAATTGGATTAGATATTTGCTCTAAGTTTGAAAAGAGACTTCTTCCTTTCTTCTTCTTCAATATTCTTCTTTTCTTTTCTCAAATGTTTTATAAGTAATCTTGTTTCAAGTAATTTTTTTGTAAAGAGATGTCATTAGATAATTTATTTGTAAATTAAAATTACTTTGTAAAATTGAAAGACTTAAGTAATTTGGATAAAACACCATTACTTAAGACATTTTATAAAAGCAGATTACTAGAGATACTTCTATGCAACATAGAAGGAGTTGGTGTTTGATCCAAACAAGGAGTCCATGCATCACCACTGGTCATCAACTATTACATGCCACAAATAAGAAAATTAATGAAAGATGCCATTCAACCATTTCCAGTTTTAATGCAACACATGGATATTGAAGAGATTGTTTCCTATTTAAATTTGGTATCTAAAAATTATATAAATAAAAGTGTAGACTTGCGTGCCAGAGGATGATAATTTTTTCAAACAAGTAATTATAACAATTGTACAAGAAATTTTAATAAATCTAAAACTTTGTGTTTCTATATCTAGACTATTTTGTATAAATTTTACTAAAGTGAATAATAAATAAGTTTATTTTTTGGAGAATTTTGTGTCTGAGGGAATCATTATGTGCGTTTTATGAATATGAAATGGTAAACTTTGTGTTTTATATTTATATAAATTAAATAAATTTCTTTTTTGATCATTTGCTAAAAAGGTTATCATAATTATATGTTTATTTATTTGCACGTATACAATAAACTCTAGAAAGCTATTTATTGTGAAATGCATTTCTCTTGTTTATTTCCTTTCTTAAGCATTATAGTCTTTTCCATATCCTTCAATATATCTAAAACCCCATTCACATTCCCATAATAAGTTGCTTACTTGCTACAAAATCCCTTTGTTAAGGTTCATGAATGAAGTGATTAAAGCAATACCCCTAATTAGAATAAATTGAACATAATCTGCATACTTTGTGAATAACTTTTAGTTATAAGTAATTATAAATAAGTAGACATATTTGAATAGAAGATTCACCATTAAATGAAGGGAATTTAATCCCATGACTACCTAGGTAAATTTTGACTACATGCAAAATATCTAGCCAACAAGTTCCATTCAGCACTATCATTCCACACAGTCGTTAAACAAGGTGAATCAACACTATCATTAAATAATGTTGTTTGATAATTTCATTCGATGCTACTATTTGGTACATTCATTCGGCCATGTTGGGATTTAGAGGGATCAAGGGGTATCTTATATATATGTGGTGAATTAAACTATTTTTTAAGATAATGCTATAAAGGGTTGGTGAGCTAACCCCCCCAAAAAATTATATTCATAAATTTTTGGCAATCCGGTCCCATCTGCCAAGCCTAAATTTTTTCCAAAACTAAAATCCAAAAATTGGAATATTCATGAATTAAAAAATATTTGTTACTAAAATTTACCCTATGTCTAACTTGTTTAAAATCATATTCATATTATCTCTAGATTATCAAATCATTTTTCTTACTTTCTAGACAAATATTTCCAAATCAAATCATTAAAGAATTATGGACTTGTCAAAATATAATGGACTCATCCCATGCCAATAAAAAGTTTTTTCTGAAATTGAAATCCTTATTATTGGTTCCCCCATACATTTGACATGTTTATGGATTGAGAAATTACCAAAAGAGTCCCATATAAATACATAAAATGTCTAAACCTATTCCCTATCTAACATTCTTAAATTAAGCATAATATACACATGTACACATTCAAAAGAATTACCCTCTTATTTTCAATTTAACCATCACTTGAAAGGATCAAGTCATAGCCAAGTATGAAACACATCAAAGCCAATCAAAATTAATAATTTTCCAAGTATCAAAAGATAGGTCATATGTTACATTCATTTAGTGAACACTATTTCATGCATACACCTAACGAGGAGAAAAAAATATGATTTGGCTTCCATCTTCAAAGTATAGGATATGAAGATGTGCTTATCCATTCATTGGGAAGTGATTGGATTCAACTCAACCCACCTTTTATCCCATTTTTCAGCCTAAAACCTAGTGTCAAAAGTGAACCTAGGTTTTCAAAGATAAGGAGAAAAGTTTATGGAATTATGCACACTAATATCCATTGATATCACACATAGAGATGGTTTAGAAGTAACGTATCATCTTATACAAATATGAAAAATTAAAATAAACTTAGACGAATCCTTTAGGTTTTAAATGCTAGTTTCAATCAATGCCATCCAAAAGCTAAACAATCTATCTAAGAGCATTTAAAGATTGAGATCTTGATATGAGTGACTATTGATCTAGTTTTTATCCTTCATTATACATACATTTATTATCATTCCTACACAGTACATAAAATTCTAAGTATATTATTTCCTTAAGTATTTTATAATTATAGCAACTACAATTTATCAAAATGATATTATTAAATTTACTTTTAGATTCATGTTTATTTATATACATCTAATAATATGATTTAGTTCAAAGTTTTATCTTATAATATTACTTAATATAAAAAATTAAAACATAATGGTCACCTGTTTATTGTCTATAACCTTATAAAACCTTAGATCTTTCCTTAAGGTTTCACTCTTTATCTTAGGGTTTCAAAATTTAGTAGATAAATCTGATTTTGAGACTATATTTATTATTATCCCTTATTCAGAAATTAATCATGGATATAATGTATGTACATAATTTCTATTTTACAACTTAATGTATGATTTAATGACTACATGTTATTTTCATTTAATATATAATATCCATAACAAATATTTAATTCTATGCATCAAATATTTGTGCACTAATATATATATATATATATATATATATATATATATATATATATAAAATTAATAAAGAACAATATTTAGCCTTTCACAATCCATATTATTATGATATTCAGTTTTATTTGTTTCCTATTACCACTAGGCACCAAAGGACATACGTGACTATTTTTTTCTTCCCACTAAAACTATTTTCCGAAGATTTATATTATATTTTATGGTGCATGTTTTCATTAATATAAGAGATAAAGTACACCCTCTAGATGGACATTTACAAATATTGAATATGAAAATGTTTTTGAACAACAACCAAGTACTATGGATGATAATAAATAAAACTAATATTTGGAATTTATTGATATATTTTATGATAAATGAAAGATAATTAACTCAATATATTGACATGAATTTACAAATTCATGATGCCCTATGATATGAAAGAAGATACGAACATAAATTTTTATCTAAGGTTATCACATCTAAAGAATAACATAATCCCTTAAATGATTTATATCAACCTTTTGTAGGAACTAATTCTAACATAATTGTTTATACTACTAATGTTACCACTATTTCTACATACACACCTTTGACTACACATTTGATGCCCATCCAAGGTGTGGGACAAACACATGGTTTATCTTAGGTTACTATGACTATGCATACATAGTCAACTTATGTACATTAGATGATTACTACACATGTTACATCATCATCCTCACCTATTTCACTATCCCTTGAGTACATTTTTAAAGTTGTGGAGGTTAATGTGTTATAGTTAGAGCATGGTGATTTTAGATCAAGTAATTTAATAGATTCTCATGATTTTATTCATAATCCATTATCCATAAATATTTTGAATCATCCCTTACCTTTGGGTATTGTAGCTCCTAAACTTATATTTTATGATGGTAATGGTGATCTAGAGAAACACCTAAGATATTTTCATGTAACATATTTGGACTATGAATAAAATGACATATTTATAACAAAGTTATTTCCATGAGGTATTAAGTAATTTTATTTTTAATGATTTTATGATATCACACTCCAATCATTGGAATTGAATCCTTTGGTCTATCAATTTCTAGCATAAGTTTTGATTAATATTAGTGATAAATTATCTTATGCTCAAATGTATAGATTCAAACAATGATCCACTGATCTAATTAGTGACTATGTGCTTGAACATACCATGGATTTTAATAGGAGAAATCATATGACCAAAAATGAGTTACAAGGCATCTTTAAGCAAATCTTGTTTTCTCCTCTCCACATTTTCATTGTATTCAAGAAATTTAAATCATTTTATGAGTTATGTCATATAGTTTCAAATCGATAAGTTAAGTTCATATCTTTGAATAAGCTCAATTATGTGATTAATACTATAATTACATGAATTATTTTTTTTTAAAACAAACAAAGTTACAAGGTTAAATCAAATAATACAAATAATGAAGCAAGGAAACAAATAATGTAGTATCACAAGACATTAATTGACTTGTCCTATCCTCTCCACAAAGAAGGTAATTTCCATTATTACCTCAACCTCATCATATATTACTATTGAAATTACTAGAGTGTAACTTTATATCTCTCCCTCCCCCATAATAGATTGATATCAGTAGACCTACATATATACAATGAGAGTTATGTATATTATGACTATAATTAATGTGTTCAACAATCTAAAAATAACTGTTTTAAGATAAGGCACAACATACATGATCTAATTGGAGATAACATTATTTATCTTAATACACATATGATTGATTCAGAACCATAAATAAAAAGGGAACAAGAAGCTTAAAATGTTTTCCAATCCCCTTAGGAATCATGTATCAAATGAAACTAAGGATAATATTGAGGTGCACATGACATACAATGCACATCCTCTTTATTTGACACATGATCACCCATTAGATGGTATCATTGGTACACTTACAAACACATTTTTAAAATGACCTAAAACAACATTTGATTGAATTGAGATTATGGATGATGATTTTAATTATACAACATTGACTATTCAAGCATACATTGATTTATAACTTATGTATAGTGTCATAGTAGACAATTTTTCAAGAAAACACATTTGTATAATGAAAACTCTTCATAATATTGGATATACACATGAGGATTTAATGGATACAATAAGCATATTCATAATATTTGATGTTAAGGAATAACACCCATCAAGAGTCATTATTATACTCCTTAATGTAGGATCCATACCAATTGGGTGAAATTATTCCTACTCTTACTAAGCACATGAGTATTTGACATGTTATTAGGATTCCCTTGGATACACAAGCTTCATAAAGGACAATATTAATTACTTATGTGTGTCAATTATATATATTGAAATGGGGTGGTCAAAGTTTCAGGTGTTCCACATGATTATCCTTTTCAACTAGATGAATTTACTCCTCCACCCTCACCACTACCACAATTAGTTATTGATCATATATATCATCATTATATGAATGCAATTAGTTTTAATAATTAATATGACCCTACAAATTTTTTATATATACTAAGGTTAATTATATATAGATAGTTTAAAGGAAATTAGATAACTTTCTTATATGACCAAAATTTCAATCCACCTAAATAATCTTTGTTGCAACTGCTCCCACACTTAGAAACATTGACAATAAATGTTGTCAACATTCATAATGGAGATGTATATCTCTAATCTAGTTTTTAGTGACTAAAAATTTGAATTTACAAGACATAAAGTGTGGATAATAATGTATTTTACAACATTATTATACTCATATTACATTGGGTTAGGAGATGAAGTACCCATTTAGGCCTCAAGAATATCCTTCCTTGCACAATTTTTTTTTGTTTAGGCAAACTATAGACATGTAAAATTAAAAATATAATTAATTTAGATAAAAATAAAGACAAATTGATCATTAATCATGTGAATCTAACCTAATTATATTTTTGGATGATGTTATAATGATAGACATTGAAGTGTTATTTTACACATAATAAAGACAAGTTTGTTTCCTCCAATAGATATTTCAATTTCTAATACCTCCAATTATAAGTTCTCCAATTATGAATGCATTGTTTCCCACACATTAGGATATGAAAAATACATATGTTCCCAGAACCACAACCTTTGAATCCACTTAGATACTTGCTATTGTAATTACTTTGACATATAAAAATAGTGACAACAAATGTTCTGAACATTCAATATGTATTTAGAGATCTCTATCTCTATGGATTTATGAAGAAAATGGAATAAATACCACATTTGGGGTGACAAATAATTTCTATGAACATTTTATACATCTTATAGGTTCTATCCTCAAGAACATCCTTCCTTGTACAAAAAGTTTGAAGGTTTAAAGGCAAACTTTAGACACACATAAATTAAAATCATAAGTAGTTTACATGAACCAAAATTATTATAAAATTAATTTATAAGACATAATTTCACCATAAAATATGCTCTTTTAACATAAGATATGAATCTATGGTAAACACTAAAGTGATGAGTCCTAAAATGTTATTTTTACATAACCAAGAGAAACATTCATTTCCTCCAATAAATGTTTCCACTTTTCGGACCTCCCTTTGAAATTAGATCACTTAAAACATGTTGATATCTAAAATATACATGTGGATATAGGACCTCAACTAATGAATCCCCTTACATATGTTTTATTTCAATTGTTTTGTCGTGCATGAATATTGACAACAAATGTTGTTAATATTCAAGACATAGTTAGAGATCTCCATCTTTGGTGCTTTGTTGTTGAAATATGACATCACCACTAGGTCGGGTGGTGAATAAAATATATAACCACATTATTAGAATTTTAGTATTCATGTCTAGGATATGTCTTACCCATTCCATCCTCAAAAATGTCCTTCCATGTGCGAAATATTTTTTAGGTGAACTTCAAACACCCATAATCTAAAAATCATAAGTCATGGACATAAAAAAAAATAACCTTCACATGTATATAAAATACATATAATTTCATGATGGATCATGAAAATCAAATATAGGAGATGAATTTGTATTAAGTAATAGATTTATTAGTCTTGAAATGTTATTTTTATGTAGTCAAGTGACAAGTTCATTTCCTCTGATAAAAATTTATATTTCTAAGACCTCCCCTTATAAATACATCACTTTCAACACACCAATATATGAAAATTACATATGTTACCAAGACCATGACCTCTAAATCCACATATATATGTGTTGTTTCAACTAATAAAACATAGAAAAATATAAAAAATAAATGTTTTCAACATTTAAGTTGTAATTAGAGATATCCACATTCAATTATTTATGGTTGAAAACTAGAATTAAAACCATGTGTAGGGTCTAAAATAATCTATAGTAGCACATTATTGGAATCATATTATGTTCAATTAAGAGATGAATTACCTATTATGGCCTCAATAATGTCCTTTTATATACAAAAACTAACTTCACTTACATGTAAAATTCATATAATTTAATCCCATATCACAACAATTTGACATAAGAGAATAATCCATCGAATATGATTTAGTGATTAGTCCTAAAATGCTATTTTTATTGAGTCAAGAGACAAGTTTGTTTCCTATAATAGGCATTTTCACTTTAGGTACCTCCCCCCTAAAAATACATCACTTCCAACACATTTACATAGGAAAATTACATATGTTATCAAGACCATAGCCTTTTAATCTTCCCAGATACATGTTATTTCAACTGATATGAAATGTAAAAACATTGACAACAAATGTTGTCAACATTAAAACCATGATTGAAGATTTGTACATTTAGTGAAATGTGTATGAATACTGGCATTGCCACCACATCAAGGGTGGTGAATAATGTATAGGACCATAATATTACAATCAAATTTAACCTGGTAAGGATATAAATTACTTATTCTAGCCTCTAGAACATCCTTCCCTATCTAAAAAATAATATTGTTAATGTTGGCCTAGTTAGCAATAGGAATGATAAACAAATTACATCTTGAACAAAGCTTTGCACACAAAAATATTAAAATGTATTCATTCAATCTGCATTTACAAAGTACATGAAATATTAAAAAGATTCATGGGGTGGTTACATGGGTGAAAGTAACTTTTCTCATAAACCAACTTATTTACTAACAAAGTAAACTAACTAAAAATAAATAAAATACTTTAGATCATTAAATAATCCAAAAAAGTCCCCCTTGATCCAAATGGGTATAAAAAATGAATGAACTAGAAAATTAACTCTAAAGTCATAAAAAAACTCTATTACAACTGCAAGTGGTGCATTGTACCTTTGACACTAGCCAAAAACTCTTTTACTCCTTAAAGAAACCCACCCCTATGAGTTGTGGAAAAAAATGGCTGATGAATACAATCAAGTCCTGCTTATCCCTGATGATCATCATAATGTACTATAGTAGAACATGATCTAGCATGCCCAACTACATTGACACACATAAGGTCCCACATAGGAACCCATCCAAGTGATAAACCCATACTCTATATGGCACACCTCCTTGATGTCCAAAAAATGCTTACAACTTTTACTTAATACTAAAGGTGCTAGCAACCTTATCAACTTGTACTATCACTGATGATTGATCTAAGTCCAAGCAATGCTTAAATTGTCTCCCCCTATCAGGTGGGAGGTGAGAAGTTATGCATCAAGAGGAACAAAATGAACTAATTTTGTCCACTCCATGTCATGAATATCAGATATAGAAAGTCAAAAATGGAATTGAAAACAAGAACACAAGCCAAAAATTTCTATTTAAGCATTGAACCCATACTCTAAGTGAATAATTAACTAGAAAGGGTAATTTTCCTCCAGCCTCCAATGGATCCTCTCACCTCTAGTGTCACACTTTATAATTTTTAAATCATAAGGATCCTGATGGACCTATAACGGACATTATTACCATTAAGAGCATAATAATGAGGTGATATTATGAAAATTTTCATTTTTAAGGTGTCAGTTTTGACCAAAAATGTACCTTTGTACATTAGTTTTAATAAATTTATTATAAAAATTATATATAAGGACACATAAAATCATAAAATTAACCATTCCAATGTGTTTGAAATGTTCAAAAACCTACAAATCACTTGGTCACATGACCACCTTTAGATAAAATAATTATTTGACAAATTCTCAAAAATTTGTCTCAAGAAGTCACAAATACACCCTTATATCACTGATTATAAAACAAAATATTCTAAGAATATTCCATTTAACCAAAATAATAGTTGGTGGGTTTTCACCTTGGAACCTCTCCTTTTGATAAAACTTTGTTTGCCAACTCCACTACAATCAATATGAATATTGATTTCCAAGATAATTTATTTAAATAACATGTGCTCAAATTTTCCAAAAAAAAAGTACATGTAAAATATAATATAATTTTATTTATTTACATGAAATAACTTTCACTTCATTCTAGTTGTCATTCATGGGACCTATAGAGAAAACTATTTTTTTAAACTATTCAAAATTTTAGGAAAATAATATTTTTTAGGTCTAGTGCCATACTCACAGAGATGCCATGTTGATGCTTCCACTTTGTGAAGGAAAATAAAACATCAGATAATAATTATTCTAGGATGCCATAAAGATCTACTTAAGGTCATTGTATAGGTTTTCTTAAAATTTATTGATGTGGAGCCTCCTAAAAATCATTCTGAGCAGATTTGTAGTTGTTCTTCAATGGAGTTACCATATAGGTGGATGCTAAAATCAACATTGGAGAAAAAATTGGAGCCCTCAAAATTCAATGAATGGATTTGAGAAATTAAGGTTTATTAATAATAAATTGTCCCTCCATGCACTCAAGGAAAAATTAAAACACCAAACAAAATTGAACATTACATCATAGTCATAAAAAAATTATGTATTTATTGCACCATATAGTGATGGAAATGTCATTTTTATTTATTTTTTGCTTGGAGGATGCTCAATACTTGTTAAACCTTGAGTTTGTGTACATGTTCAGTTTAATTATCTCACTAAAAATTGAAAAATAATGATTTAATTATCTACAATCGAAAACATCTACACATTGATTCTTCACTAGAAACTGCATCCTCAAATCATGAGCTTCAATAAAAATCATCGTACTTCAGATTTGAAAATCATCATGTCCTTTGTTTGTAGCTTGTCTTCCTTATAAATCATTCCCTAGTATGATTGTCTTTCTCAACCACAACATCCCTACAAATTTGTTCCTATATAGTTCATCCTCAAATGGTGATTTTTTTTGGTTTGCCTTGAATCACAAATCTTCACTTCACTGTCAACCCATGAATACATTCCTTACAGATTGAATTCTAAAAATATTTTAATTTACCCATATCATGTCCTTGAATTTCTACTCTTTTCTATATTTATATCCAAACTAGGGCTTCCCTAAATGCTGGCTCTGATACCAGTGTTGGCCTATTTAACAAAAGTAATGATAAATAAATTACACCTTGAAAAAAGACTTGCACATAAATTTTTTAAAATGTATTCATTTGAGATGCATTTGAAAAGTATGTGAAAGCTTAAAAAGCTTTATGGGGTGGTTACACGGGTGAAACTAACTTTTATTGTAAACCAACTTATTTACAAACAAAGCAAACTAACTAGAAATAACAAAATACTTTGGATCATTAAAATAATCTAACAATTAAAGCAAACTTCATATTTGTAAAATTAAAATTATAAGTCTTTTAAATTAACTAAAATAACTATCTTATGCATTTAAAACTGATATACTTTCAAACCAAATCATGTTGATACAAAATAATATATGAATATGTGGTAGACTATATATTGATGAGTCCTAAAAAATTTAATTTTACTTAGGCAAGAGACAAATTCATTTCCACCAATAGACCTTTCTATTTTGAATACCTCCCCTTTCAAATACATTACATTAAACATGTTGAGATAAGAAAATTACACATTATCCTAGGATCACTACCTACAAATCCAAAGAATACTAATTATTACATATATACTAATTATTACATATGCTTTGCCACATAGATAAACTCATAAAAATGTTATCAAAATTTAAGCTACAATTGTATATATCCACCTTCGATGCTTTGTGGATGATAAGAACATCATAAGAACATAAAGTGTGGTAAATAACATCTATGACCATGTTATTTTACTTGAGATAAACCTTGTTAGAAGGTAGATTACCCATTTTATCCTAAATAATGTCCTACCATATACCAGGGATATTTTTACTAGAAAATATTTATTAATTCATGAATATTCCATTTTTCAAATTTGGCATTTGGTAATTTTGTGGGGTCACTGACAATGCAAGATTGCCTAAATTTTAGTGTAGAATTTAAATTTAAGGGGAAGCTCACATACTTTCTAAAATAATTTTCCCCTTATAAATATGTATCATCAGTGATAATAAAGCCAATTTGGGGGAATTAATCACTATATATATGGTATTTAATCCTAGACTAAAAACTATCTCAAGAACCAATATCTACTGTCATGCTTCTACAACCATCAGTTGGGTGATAGTACCTAGGTGATGAATGATAGTGAGAAGGTGATGGATGATATCAAGAAGGTGTTAAATAACATCAAATAGGTGTCTAATGACTTGGAATAACTGTGTTTGGAATCATACTTAATTTTAAATGTCTAGTATTGGATCTTTTGATTTGGTGTTTAGAGTTATACTTAACTATCAGATGAATGTACCATGCAACCAAACATCTATGTTATATAGGTGGATGATTGTGCCATATAGTCGGATGCCTATAGTATGTAGTCAAATGACTTTAGGGTGAATTCATGTGATTTTAAGGCATGATTAGATGACTATTCCCTATAGTCAGATAACTTCACTGTGTAGTTAGATGACTACATAGAATAGTGATAAGACTACATAATACCATTGGATGACTTCATAATGTAGTCAAACAACCACATTATGTAATCATACAAATTCATTATATGATTAGATTCAAGCAGTCATTACAAGTACCCGCATTATCCATGTACCACCTTTTAATTGACCTATGCTATTATATGCCTTCCAACTTGATTCATGACCATTGTGAAATCAATTTTCTTAGTGACCTCTAATTTTTTTAAGATAAGCCACGTAACTTGTTACTACCATGTACAAGAAAATTACATTTTTAAGGGAAATTTTAGACACACAAAATGAAAAATATAAGTCACTTAAATGAACCTAATAAACTAAAATGTGTATATTTAATCCCTCCAATCTAACCTATAATAAATTTGATAAAAAAAGAGATGAATATGTGGTAGACAATGTAATTATTGGTCCTTAAATGTTATTTTTATGTACTTAAGAGATAAGTTCATTTATAAAAATAGAAATTATGCTTCTGAGTCTTATCCTTGCATATCCATCACTTCCAACATATCAAGATAAGAAAATTACATATTTGATAAGAACCAAGACTTTTGAATTCATGTAGATATGCGTTATTCTAACTACATCAATACACAAAAGCATTGACAATAATTTTTTTCAATGGTTAATCCATAATTGGAGATCTCCACCTATGGTGTTGGTTAGAACATGGCATGAACACCACATCAAGGGTAGTATATAATCTACATTACCATGTTATTTTTATTAAATTATTCCCAATTAGGAGATAGAGTACTCAATCTAGCCTCAATAATATCCTTCCATGGATGAAACCATAACCATTTTTAAGGAAAACTTTGGTCACTCATAAAATTAACACCATGTGTCTTTTAACAAACAAAAATAATGATCACATGCATGTAAAATACATATATTTCACCCTATAACATGTTTATCAATCATAGTACATGAATTTATGGAAAATTATATAGTGACCAATCCTGAAATGTTAATTTTACACAATTAAAACATAATTTCATTTCCTCCAATAGAAATATCCACTTATGGGATGTCTCATTACAGATCCATTACTTCCAAAATGTGATGATATGAAAATTACATCTATTTATAGAACCAAGAGATCAAAATCCACTCAGATACATGTTTCAATTACTCTAGGACATAAAAATATTGAAAATAAATGTTATTATCATTTAAGTAGTAACTAAATATCTCCATCTATGGTGTGTCATGGCTAAAAATTAGCATCACCACCATGTTAGGTGTGGTGAATAAAATATAAGTCCTATATTTTTTCTTCATAATATACCTAGTTAGGATATGGAAACCATTATGGCCTTAAAAATTCCTTTCCCATTATGAAAATATTATAATTTTAAAGAAAACTTTAGACATATGTAAAACTAAAAATGTAAGTATCTAACACAAATTGAAATAAAATTGATTTTTTCATGAATCCATGTACTTATACCCTATATCACATTCATCAAGCATAAGATATTAATCCATGGTAGAAGATATAATGATTAATCATGAAATGATATTTTTACACACTCAAAAGACATGTTTATTTCCTCAAATAGACATTTATATTATTGAAACCTCCCCTTGAAAGCATATCACTTCTAACACATTAGGATAGTCAAATTAAATATGTACCTAAGACCACATCCTCTAAATCCACCCTAAAACAGATTGTTTAAACTTCTCCAACACATAGAAACATTGAAAACAAATGTTG
>JARHVA010010922.1:17500-65000 GCA_037957365.1 Torreya grandis | reverse complement strand
TTTGCTCAATTGGTCTGATAGGCTATAAGGCTTTTCAACATTGGGGTGAGATGGCTTGGATTTGGTTAGGACATTAGTTGGTCTTATATATGTTGGTGTAATTTTCACATTGGTTTTTGTGGAAGAATTAGGCAAAGGGCCGTAGAGAGTAATGCACGAGCATCTAGCTGTGACTGTGTAACCTAGAGGGGGTAGGAAGCCAATATAATTAGAAGAAGAAGGCAAAGGGACTTGGAGGGTGACTCACATGTGTCTAGTTACATTGTTATAATTTTGAGTAAGCAAGGAGCCATTATAATTAGAAGAAGGGCATTATCCAAAAATAGTAACCCACACAAATGGAGTTGCAACTGAATTATGTGACTTGACATGATATTAATAGAGAGAGGGTGTTGATCCTATAATGATGTGTCTTGCACTATGAAGAACACAATATGGTTCACGTCTTTTAATAGTAATAGTGGCAATATAGGTTGTATAAATTCATCCCATGGTATTGTTATAATCTTAAGGCATGCTATTGTAACCCACATTGTTAGTATGGGTATTATGATCATGATTATGCTCATGTTGATTACAACTTTGACCTTGATTTTGATTTTGATCCTACCTTTGTCATTGGTTTGATCCTTGGTTTTGATTGTTCCTTAGTGGCAGTTGATTATGTCAAGGTAAGGGGTCCTTGTAGATTCCCATATCTTGATTTGTGTCTTGATTAGGGGCCAAACTAATCTCAACTTCACCACTCTTAATGAGATATTTAAAAATATTTCATAATTAGATGCAATGACAAGCACTGTGACCCAAAACATGATGAAAGATGCACCATTTATTCTCTTTGTATCAATTTGGTTTTAGTTGATCTTGAGGAAATGGCCTTGGTACTAGCCATATAATTAGGGTAGCTACTTTGAGATTTTGGAACACTATTTCAATTGGTTCTCCTAATTTACTAAGGACCCTAAAACTATTATGGCTTTCTCTCCATGGAGGCTATATATGTAAATATGTGGTGCATTAGGAGGAGTTAACTATACATTTAGGGCTGACAGAACCTGCACTATTTGTACATGTCTTATTTCAGTCACCCCATTTCCAAACATGTTCTTGTTCTTGTTAAATCCTTTAGGTTTATCTTGTGAAACTATCTGACTAGAAGATGGGGTCTAATTTGATGTTTGACCATGTGTAAACATATTAATAAGGCCCTTGATAATAATATCCTTCTCAATCTATACACCCTTGTCTATGATCTCAAATAAAAGCACAATCTAGACCTAGATTATGTATAACCTTAGGATGTACATTTTATGAAAATATATTTGCCAACTATTTGTCTAGAAAATTATGTTGAAAGCAAATTGCTGATGCTCTCCATCTCTATAAATATGTGGCAAAGATTTATCCATCTCTTTATTTAGCTTTGCATAAGACAACAATAATCAATTCATACTCTATGTTGAATGAGAAATGGTTGATGAACTATTTAGATAAGTCATTCCAATTTGTAACTGATCCTTTAGGTAACTTAAGTAGCCAATCTAAAGATTGTTTCACTAAACATCATGTAAATAATTAAATTAAGAACATGCTACTATAAGCAACCTCTTGGCATAATACTAAAAATACTTGGATATGTTCACGTGGGTCACCCTTTCCTTTATATTTATAAAATTTGGGTACCTTGAAATGAGGTGGAAAGGGGACTTAGAGAATGCTTAAATCAAATGGATATGGACATATCTCATCAAATTTTTACTTTTTGATTTTATTTTCAGTCTCTAAACATGACACAATCTCCTTCATGGAGATCTACTCTTACATTTTTGGTGCATTCATGGGTGGAACATAATTCTATTGGGGTAGAATGTACCCCTATTGCTGCTATCTGGGTGGAATGTGCATCTGTTATTGTTATTGGGGTAGAATGTGCCCCTATTGTTGCATGGATTTGTGAGGGATGTACACCTTACATTCTATGACTTAGTTTTTATTTAATCTTAGAATCGAGTAAATGGGCTATTGATTCCTTAGAATCTGTTGCCTTTAACTATATGTGATTTGTTGATTTTGGGGAGTCTTTGGTCTATTTACCAATTTTTGTGTTGGTTGAGATGAACTAGCCAAATTGTCTTGATGAATTTGCTCAATTTGAATTGAATGTTTAGGTCTCTTCATTTTTAAAGTAACAAGAGGCTCTTGTGGTTAAATAATATATGTTTCATGTCCAATGAAACATTTTGCACAACCTCCTGCGTCTTGTTCTATTCATTTGAGACACCTTGATCAATTATTTATTTCTCAATCAATGTTTATTGCATAGGTTCAATCATATTTCCTTGTTATTTATAAGTATCATTTTAGATTGAAGTAACAACTAGAGAGTTAGTTAATTATGTGATAAGTTTATCAGCATACCATTAAATTATTTTCTTAATCTTGTTAACAAGATCTTGATTAGTTGGTTTTGACTCTATAAGTATTTCTTTACCCTTGTTAGAAGATGAAGGTATTTTTGATTGTACAAAATATTTTTCTTGCTATTGTTGTTCTCCTTCTATAACTAAGGTGTGTAATTGTTCCATAAAAAAATTTGAGGGTAGTTTAGCACCAGATTATATCAACCTAAAGAGTGCTTCATCTTAGTTCTCTTGATATCAGTATAATCCCCTTTGGATCTTATAGTTATAGGAATGTCCTCAAAGATAACAAAATTATCTTGTCCATCATAAAAATGCTCATCCTCATAGCTAGGGCCATAAGAGACATCACTAAAAGTGAACCTTTGAGTTATGTCTATAGAAAGGCTTGCTCTATACATTTGACTAGATATGGATTAATGTTGTGCAAATATTTAAATAGGGTAAATTTTTTGATCTTTCTTACAAACAAATGACTAAGGTACCAAAAAGATTATAAAATCAGGGTGTCTTGGAACCACACACAATTAGAATAATGTGTTAACGATATTACTCTACCTTAGGTAAGGTGTAAATCATATGAATTGGAAGAGGGTATGATAACTTAGAAAGCCTAGAGTGTTACTAGTACACTAAAATGTAGACTTTTGAGATATGTCAATACCATAAAAACTAGTTCATCTTCAACGAGTTTCTACTAGAAAACTAGAAAAAGCCCTTTGGATTAGGAAGGAGACAATGTGAACCAAGAAAATCATGATGTGGAAACATGAAATAATTCCTAAGTATAAATATAAAATCAAATGGGCAGCACAATGCTGCCACATTGTAATAGGAATGGTAGAATAAAATGTGTTCTAAGATTCAAAGCATGAGCAATACATAAGATGACTTGAGTCCACCAATTATGAGAATGAGATAATGAGTCTATAAATGACCCTCAATCCAAATTGGAAATTGAACCCAAGATCCCTCAAGTTAAGTGCAAATGGTGAACCCAAATTAACACATCAACCTTATGAACTTAGAAAAGTGCAATTTTTAATTTAAATTATCAATGAAGGACTTAAGAAAATTTGGAAAATGATCTAGACTCAAATGGGTAGCATAACTTCACCAAAATATATGATATGAAATAATATTTTAGATGACAATTTGAATAAGGAAAAGATGATTTTCACTTGGACAATGTAACACCTCCTTGTTCAAGAAATTATGGACAATGTGTTAGGTTATGACCTTTTGTTAAAAAGTAATTTTGACTCAAAACAAGACCAAGTAATCTATGATAAAGATAAAAACAACTAAGTATTCATCCTAAGTGCTAAACTAACAAAATTTTAAGATATTGTTTAAATCCATCTTTATACATACACTTAAGAGGAAATTAATTGTTCTTCCAAAATAAAAGTGCATTATATAGTAAGGTTTTTACAACCCCATTATCTCAAGTGACAATACGGTGACATGGACCTTGAGGTGCACCTCACATTAACAATATTTCCATGACAAGTGGGGTTTGTCTAAAACTCTAAATTTTTTGACCATCTAGATGGATCTCACGTCTATTGACTTTCACATCAGTAAACAAGAGAAGCACACATCATTTGGGTCCACATTATATGGCTTGTTGTAAAAATGTCTTATTATTTTTACAACCACTACATCTATCAATTTCTTAGTGTAGAGTGATGTCCAACATGATAACACATCCCAGGCTTAGTCTCTACTAACAAATATGGTTTAACTACTCAAACCACCATCCTAGTGAGGGGATCCCAATTTATATACCCCCCATGGAGAGGGGTTGAAGATGATGCTGAAAGATGAATCTCTAGGTTAAAGCTTACCTATAGAATGTATGGGAGGTAATGAAGTCCCCCTCATAAGCCAAGATGAAATGAAACAAAAACTAAGTAAAAGAACTTTAAGGTTGTTTCTAGATCACCCAAGCCATGTGAGTCTTGGGGAGAGACTTCACTACATCTCTTTTATGACTTTGGACTAAGGCAATTTGCAATGAATATGGCACTTTTGATCCCACAAGTTCCCTATAAGGGATGGGAGGAGAGCATACATGCACAACTTCCTTTTTGATCAAACAAATTTAAATTGAGTAAACAATGATAAATGACTTACTTAAAACAAAAGTTTGAAGTGAGTTTAATTTTAAAACACTAAATTGAAATGTTTTGTGGTGTTCTTTGGCCCTTTAACCTTAAGTTGTAAAATATTTTTAAAGAATAAGTATAAAACATTGAACATAAATTTTTTTTTTTTACTTAAGCACTAAATGGAAATGTTCCTAATTCTTCTTAAGTAACCAAAAAGAGGTTAAAAAGACTTAATCAAGAAGAAATATATCTCTTTCCAAGTAAGTCCTGCAAGAATTTTTTTAGAGTTTTGTTTAGCCTTAAATCTCTTATGTAAATGAAACAAGGCACTTTGGTTTAAGTGCTCTTAGATTGTGTTTTGGAAAACACAGTGATCATCAGTGGTCACTTTTGACCACTAGTGATTCTTGTAGACCATTGGTGGTTGAGTTTCAATTGTGGCCAGTTGAAACTTAATCATTGATGGTTACTTATCGACCTTAAGGAATCCACATTCCTATCAAAAAGCACTTGTTAGCTATTATAAAAAAAATCTTTCAAGAGAAAATCTTTTAAATCAATAAATAAAACCAAATCAGAGACTTAAAGTTCAATTTTAACCCAAAAAACTTCAATTTGATAAAAAAAATCTTAGGTAAGAAAAGATTTTCAACAAAACTTCACTTAATCCTAAGATAGTATAAATAAATCCAAAATCAAGCTTTTGGATCATGTTTAGGTTTAGAATAGAGACTTAAAACATGCAATTTATTAGCAATAACATTAATTAATGATTGAAATGAAAGATTTTTAAATATTTTTCCCATGCTACCCAGCTATCAATGGTTAGAAGAACTGTCAGTGGTCACTATGTAACCTGGAGGTGCACAAATAAAATGGGAAAAAAGCATACAAATGATAATATAGGACTTTTTAATGACCCAAATGGAATTCTAAAAATGCCAAAGTGTCTTCTCTGTGTACAGAGGGATGCGTAGTCCTACCAGGCATGTTAAAATGTAGGATGGATTACAAAGAGGATCAACTCAAACATTAGTCATGAAAAATCACAAAAGAATGCATAAGAATTAACAATCTAAGCCATCCTATTCATGCTGTGTTTGAGGATAATAATTAAGAACAAATTTAAAGAAAGAAAAATCTATTACCTTCCAAAATATATTACACCACCCAAGAATGACTCCAAGCATGTTCTCCCTTAATCTAGAGCTCTAGTCTTTGTCAACAATGGTTTCTTTACTCCTCCATTACCTCAAGAACTCTATGAATAACCTAGACTCAATAGAATAAATACCCAAATTGGTATATCAAATGAAGCTTACCCAAATTAAAATAACAAAATAATCAAAACAGAAATGACTTGTGGAGAGATTTTAACATTATAAGTCTACACAATTTAAGCTTAAAAAATGACGTGGGAGGCCTCATATTTATAGTTTTTTTTTCCATTGATTAAAATGAACTATGATCATCCATATTGAGATCAAGAAGTGTGTCTAATAATCCATTCAATTTTAGAGGCTAAAATCAATAAATGACCTCATAATGATTTGGGGGGAAGGGAATTAATTAGGCAAGGGTGCCCATAATTAAGATATTTTATGCATTTGTGGCTTGTGGATGCCACCCCATAGATGATGTCACTATGATGATGGAGTTAATAAGAATCAATTTACAAAATTGAAATAATCAATAATCTCTATGGAAAATCCACTCAAGCTCTTGATTTAAATTTATTAGCTTTAATCAAAATTAATGAATATTTGTGCAATTCTTTGGAAATTGGTCCTCAATTAATCAAAATGGTCAGAAAGTCATATTACTTGGTCATAATTTGACTCAGGAAGAATTAGAATGCCATGTTAGATATGTTAGAAATGTATTCCTATTTAGGATGTTGCCAACATAAAATAACAAAGGTACATGACATGTACTAATGAATTAGAAGAAAAGAGTAATCAAGATCACAAAAAGGCAAAATCATTATTTTTACTCAAAATGAATTGATCAAAGTTAGGAATCACATAAAATGCATTGCGCCATTTAGGGATACATTAGCCTAAATTGGCCCTTGTATAGGACAAGTTTGAACCATTTAGTGCGATTTTAGTGATTTTGACCTAAATTAGGCTTTTACGTGTAATTCGAGTAAGATTGAAAATTTCAACACAAATGGTGTTAGGAATTAGATGTCTACAAATTTCACTTAAAAGATTAAAAATTATATCAAAGAAAAGGGTAAGGTAACCTTACATCCACTCATTGGAACCAACACAAAACCTACACCTCTTCACAAAAACTAAAGTCAAAAAATACTTGGCCCTCACACTCATATGTGTAGTTTTTTGAAAAAGCCTTTTGTTGAAGGTTTTAATTAAAAAAATTAGGGATATTTTTAAATTAATAATTGAAAAATAGCCAAATTTAAAAAAACAAATTAGGGCAGATTTTTAAGTTTATAACTTTTAGCAAGGGATATTAGGCACCACAAATTTTGTAAAGAAAGGAAGAGACAAACACTGCCATTGAGATAAGAAATCACGTATACACCATGAAGGTTAGGGTTTGGAAGGAGGAGGATTATGAACATATCTGAGTGCATGTGTATCATGTTGTTATTCATATGTTGGTCTACACAAATTAACTAAATGATAATTATTCTAAATCCCCTGTGTTATTCATTGTGGGATAGCATAATGATATTTCCTCCACTTTCCTCAAGTCCACGAGCTTGTCAATTGAACATTTTGCTATGGATGGTGAATGGGGAAGGCTTGTAGATAGATATAATTCCCATGAAGGGAATATAAGAAATGTTATAACACTCACCCTCTAATACCTTGATCAACCTCTATTATTGGTGCTAGAATAGATGACACCCAAGCTGAACCAAAACCCCTTACCCTTCACACCACTATTTTAGCTGCCACTTACCTTCTTCCTTTCTCAAGCATTCATCTTATCATGCAATGACATGTTGAGGACCATTGAGAAGCCAAAGGAATAGCAGAATCTAGAAAAGGACTTAACATATGTGATGTATTTGGGATGTAAAGCTTGAATGTACACCAAAAACCTTTCAACCTTCTAGGTAGTTTGGAAATCTGATGAAAAATTAGACCTATGATAAACATAGCTGTACTAAGTGCCTTGTATGGTTGGTTTGTGTCATGAAAAATTTGAGAAGAAGAAATATGTTACCAAAGAATTCCAACCCTTAACCAAGCAAAAAAAAACCTATTTAATGTGTCCTCCTCTTAGCTCTTAGAAACTAAGCTTATACTACCAATAAAATACATTTAGAAGCCAATACCAACAACATACATTTTTTTATTAATTTTAATTCAAAGAATACATAATATAAATCAAATAAATAACTTGATGTTCATTACCAAAATCTTTAGCTTTGATACCATGTCAGAATAGGCCAATAGGTGATCATTTGGTAGAGTGAACACATAATAATTTTGTAACAACAATGACCATACTTGTATTTATATATAAGAAATAAGAGGATGTGTAATATTTTTTTGATGTATTAAACTCCTTGATTACTAATTATCTGCTCTATTACAATAGCCTAGTGAAGAGGAATAAAAGGAAGGAGTATGGGGAGTTAACTCATAGGAGAACTCACTATGAGACTGAGTGTAACTCACTATGGAACTCGTAGGAGAAGTCATAGTGGTACTCAGTTGAAATCTAGATAGAACTCACCCTCTCACCCACTTAACCTATTATCACACCTACGTAAGCTGAATCTATATGTGTCGGTATTATCAATTAAAGAAGTAAATGGAATAATAAATATCCTACACCAATGAAATTCTACCTTACCCCATTCAATCTTGAAAACCTTAATCTATTTTATTGTCATTCATGACCAATCCCTCTTCTTAACTTCAAAATCATCTTCACAATCATCTTAATAATCCTCAATTTAAGGAATATGACCATAGTTGGCACACAACTTGATATTTTTATTCACAAAATAAGTTATATCAAAATAAAACCTTATCATAAGTGGTTGCATTGGGAAGTCTACCATTGATGTCTCAATATTGGAGGCATCTCTTGTAGATTTTCAAACAAAGTAATCTATTCCAATATGAAAGGAGATCCATTTGACGTGTTGGTATTACATTTTTTATGAACTTCACTTAATTATATACAAAGTTTAGTCAAAGTGATCTTATCACTAGGACATATTGGCAATCTAAGAGGGGAACCCTCAAATCCGCCAACTTGAATATATGTGAATTTGGGAAACTGAATGGAATAATTCTTATGTTTATTGATTACAGAAGCTACCTCATGATATATCTTGACTATAAGGTTTACATCTAATGTTCTGACTATCATCATAGAAAATGCATCATTTACCCTCTTAAAATGACTTTTACTTTCTCATGAGTGAGTTGTGGAAATGTTTTGTATACTAATGCACCTAGAATGCTCTGCTTCACTTCAGTCAGGCCAGGCCAAGATCTAAGAACTACAATTGATAGAACAAGTATGATGCCATGTAAAATTATTAAGTGAATTCCAAATTATTTATCAACAATTGTATTTTTCATATATTATTTGGGACCAATCAATAAAATGTTTTCTAGAGCAAACAACATTGATGAACATGCACATCCATTTTTAGAAAACATTTGTTGTTTCATTTCCCATGACCTCGTTAAATAATGTGATTATATTTGATATTCTTTGAACTCAGATATGTATAAGGTTTTATTAACCTTTGGATTGGTCTTTTTTTGGTTGATCATCCAAGTCTGACTCAACATGTTTTCACATTCGTTTTGATTGTTCCTCAAGTCCACAAGTTGTGCTATGAATATATTGCAAAAGTAATGCATTCATTACAATACTTGTGGAAGATATTTCTAGGAACCTTGTATCTATTCAATCTTTTTAAATCCAATTTTAATTATATATAAGCTCTGTTAATCATTCAAGGTATCAATATTTCCTTCGTTAGAGATATCTCCAAAGTTTTTAATTCATTATTTGGCCTTAAATCATGATTTAATGTTGCATGTAGGTTTAAATATCTTCACCATTACTAACTGAGTTTCAAAATGTTGTTTATACTTGTTAATAAAGGTTGTCCAGAGAATAATTTTGCACCAAAGATTAATCTAGGATTTGAAAGCCTAAAAAATCTAGTTTGGTGTATGCAACTGTCATTTAGAACATGGAGGGGAAATTTTCTTACTACCTCGACCCTGATGAATTCCTTTAGACGATATATAACATTATGAATGTATATTTCTCAAAAACTAGTAGACATGCTGATACTATAATAATCGCTCAAGACTGCATAAGATTTTTTTTATTATTAGAGAACATTAGAAGAGTTAGTCGGACTTGGGAACCCAAATACCACTTGAAGAAGCTTATTAGAGGTATAGAAAACCTATTTTTGTCTGCCAAGGATGAATAGAACTAACAACATGCCTGTCGTTTCAATTTCTAACATCCATGAGCATTGCCAAAGCTGTGTAGAACTCGTTTTAGTTGTTTTGATATCTTTACATGTTACTACGGGATTCAAAGCTTTTTTGAGAAGTTGTGGAGAAATGGAAAGAGATTTTTTGAGACTTCAAAGGCAATGTAGAACCATGTACCATGTGTAACTTGTTTATTACTTGAAATAAGTTGGCTGAGCTTGATTATACCTCGAAAATTTTGATTGTAGGAAATGTTTTTTATGTTTGGTGTTATCACGAGTTCGTGCATGCTATAAAATCAATTTTGATTGGCTGAAGATGATATTCAATCTTGTTAAGATTGATTGATATGTTTCAAAATTGCTCCAACCAGTTGAACATAAAAGATATTTTTTGAAAATGCAATATACCCATACCGCTTCAAAATTCCATTGAATATTTAAATCATACATATTTCAGACTGGTTTTAATCCACCAAGGCCGAAAAAGACTATTAACATGTCCACTGTTTCAATGTATAACTTTAATGAGCTCACCAAAATAATTCAAACCTATTTTAAATCTTTCAATATATTTCTGCAAACATATGTGATCCTCAAAATATGCTTAGAACCTGGAGAAAAAGCTGGTTAAGTTCCAAAAAACCATTTAGAACTCTACTCCATTTGAAGTTACGCAGACTTGCACCAATTTTGAGCATCATTTTCATTGGATTTAGGACTTGAATGAAGTCTATTACAATTGGTCTCATCTTTTGGATACCATGGCGAATCGCTATAACAGATTTGAGGTCGTTCTGAGCATTATAATGCAATTTGTGCTTTGATAGGCAGTTCTCAACCTGATTAGAACTGGAGTGAATTATTTTAATGAGCTTGAGAGCTAGTCAGATTTAAATTTTTAGTTAGAATCATTTATAAACTCTTAGCAATCAAAAACATGCCATTGAATGGGAGAAACATGATTATAACTGGAGAAGAACTCATTGAACATGGATTTGAACAACTATTATTTTTTATATTTACATCGAGGTGACTGTCGTACTCCAAGGAATTTTTTATATAAACTCCGATAAATATATCACAAGATCTATATGGGGATTGAATAGGATATCACCACTTGAAATAAAATCCATTTTGACCATGCAAGACATACTCAGACATCAAATACCAGAGAGAACTAAACGAAAACTTATTTGAAAGAAAAAAAAGATATCTTCGGGATTTAAAGAGCATATAGAATTAGATGAAAGTTTTTTTGAAAACGTTTTAAGATAAATCAGGCTTAAAAATAGAGACTAGGTGCTATAAAAAACATTTTGAGATCTCAAAAGACCATTCACTTCTTAGACTTCACATATCACTTACATTTTAGAAAATATTTCATTAACCATTTAATTGTTTTTAATGATATTTGAAATATCTTCAAAATGTTATTTGGTATTATCTCATGTGCACATGTGATTAGAAGGTATTTTAGACACAAGAAACTTCACAACAGCTGAAAAACATAATTTACAATGCTTTTCAACTAAACATGACTTGTGATATGTATGTATATTAAAATTCCTATGATAAAAATCTTATTATAGTCGTACAATCCTCATACCTTGATAGGTTTTATTCCTCCATTATTGACTTTATTAGCACCATGGGCCATTTTATCATAAGACCACTCAACAATGGTTTTTGCGTCATTCAAATCAGCACCATATTTGAGATTAAACTCCTCTCTTTAGAGGGCTATTTTCATGCATGATCTTGCACTGTCATGCTCTCTTTTTCCATTTCCAACCTCAATGAAATTATAAAATATGTTTTACACTAGTAATTAGATGCATCTTTCTCGACAAGTAAAACATATATGCATTCTTATACTATGATGCACATTTTTCTAACCAAATATAATGTTGATTGAAAGTGATGTTCCTTTTAGTAATATTTTGATAGAGCACCTCAAAATAAACTTGCACATACTCTTAAAATGTTATCAATAATCACTGACACATAAATGGCACTCCATTAATAGTCTTTTAATCTTACTCTGTACTATTTGATGTATGCATAAATTTTATATGCATGAAAATGATAAAAAGGAATATTGATTTGTAGTATTCTAACTAAAATTTCATTTGTGGTTACAATGTGTACTCTTATAAATGTTGACTATTAAAAAAATAGAATGAAGTGGGAATGTTTCCTTGCTTAACCTTAAATTTCCATCTAAACATCGATATTTGCGTGTACACCTTATATATGCATAGATAATTTCCTCCCTAAATTTGACCATAAATTTTGAAACAAGTATTTTTAACAAGCTCACACCTTTTATATTCCTTGCCATATTTTAATTGATATGTCACATATATTTATTTGCTAAAACTAATTGATTTTTACCCAAATCCACTTTTACTCTCCTTATGGATACAAGTTTTAAATTTTGGAAATCCACCACAAATGTTGCAAGTTAAATCCAAACATATGTTATACAAAAAATTGTCCTTTTGGTCTTCCAAAAAAATGGTTGGAATAAACTCCCTTGCTATTTTTTTTGGAACTTCCATTCCACATTCCATAAAATAAAATCAGTATTCAAAGTACAATGTACATGAAACAAACATCATAATGCATTGAAATTTAAACATGATTCCTAGATAAAAAGTGGTGTGTGTTTGATTTATTTTTACATAGAAGGGTTTGGCCATCTCAAAAACATTTTAAAAAAATGGAAAAGTGTGTATGTTTCTATCAAAAATTAGAATATAGTTGTGTTTGGGTGATATACAAAAAAATGTTACAAATGGATTTCATAATTAGGAGAACCATTTCTTGTTTTCACTAGATCTCTTATATTGGGTGAAGCCATTGTGTTTTCCTTCTATGGTTTTGAAATTAAATCTTTGAGATCACCAACTACAGCCTTGTGTTTATGTGGGATCCTATCAGAGAACACTCAAAAGTCATTTTTAGTGGCATCATCAAGTCTTTTAAATCTCCCAATTATATTGATTAGTGTTGTTTTTTATAATTTCAATGCTTTGATTGTTTGTATAATCAAGCATTTTATCTCAGTTTGAGAACTTAATATAAAATTTGTAATTACACATAGGTGGCATTACTATATTTGGTGCATTTTCCACACCTATAACATACTATGCATTATTATATTTTCAATAATTGGTTTCTTTTTACCATCAATACTAGATGTTATTAGTCATAGGGTGTTCATTATATGTCCTATATTAATTCATTTGATTAGTTAAACAAATAATTGACATATTTGAGTATCAGTTAAATTTTCAAAGTAAATATCTCAAATTGTTTCAACTTTTCTTTAGGATGGAAATCAAACATTTTCTTAAGCATTGGTTTCAAAATATTATTGTCAACTTCAATTAAGTGTATGGGTCACCTAAAAAAAATCCTATGAGGTATTCCTAATTGGAAAATTTGTTGATATGAATTTTTTATATTGTTATCTTCATTAATAGTTTATTCATTTAATGTTCTCATATAATTTAATTCAATGTTACTTTCACTATTTAAGGTATCCATGTAAATTTATTCATTATTGCTTTCATCATTCAGTGTTTTCATGTAATTTTCTTTTTTTTTAGGGGGTAAATTATCATGTATATTATCATCATCATCACAAAAAATAAAAATTACATAATTTGAATGTGAAATTTCAATATAATTTAGTATACCATCCGAATTAATAATAAGACATTTTAAGTAAGCATTTATCATCATTAGGTATAACATTTGGTTCATTAGGGATAGTATAAGAACCTAGTGTTGCACAAAATATCTATATTTATTCCCTTTATTTTCCTCTCAACACTTGAAATTTCTCTAGATTTTTTCACTTTACATTTTTCTTGGCTTAAGATAAAAATCCATCATCCATGATTAGATATATCAAAAAGATTTTGAGTGTAGAGATAGATTTAAAACTATAAAAAATAACTTTTAGCACTATGTAGAGTGAAAAATGATGAATAGTAGAATTGTGAGGACAAAAATTTTAATATGACAAAATTATGATATTGTATCTTACACTATATTCCTATTCAAAGGAATGCATATGTGCATTAATTCATACATGTTATAGATTGTACATGTTACCTAATGAATGTTGTAATTCCAAACTGCTACCATTGCACTTATATCAATGTAATGGATACATTTCATCTTACTATATACTTGGAATTAGGTTTGAAATGGGCTCATTGTGGCCTAAATCCCATAATTTATTACACCAATTAAGTAATTACTTTAGTTTGTGATAAAATTGGGGGTAATTGAGACTCAAATCACATATTTATAGTGAAAATTAGGTTAACATGGCTTAATTTGGACCAAATTATGTTATTAATTTCTCTAATGACTATTTAATTGCATTTGTGATAGAGTCAAAGCTAATTCAGCTTTAAATCACATCATATTATCACAATTAAGTTTGAGGGGATCAAATTTTCCCCAATTTCATCCTTATTGAAATAATCAATTCTTTAGTTCATTATCTGATAAAATTTAGGCTAATTCAGAATCAAATAAAATCATACTGATCTGGGCAACAATTTAGGCGATAATTCGGGTGACAGTTCCACCCCAATTGATGACAGAACTTTTGAGAGCCATAACTTGTGCACCGTAGCTCCAATTGACTCAATGTTTGAACCGTTGGAAAGATAAGAATGAGGATAACATTGTGAGATGTCATGGAGCTCTTCTAAATGAATTTTTACCTCTAAAAACCCAACAAAAGTGCCCCAAATTTTAATTTTAGTAGTGCAGTCTAAAAATAGTAAGTTTTTAAAAATAGTAATTCCTCAAATTCTGTATTGTTTTAAATATTGGAAGTTTAACCACTTAATCTCCCTCGAGATTGGTGACCTTCCACATCCTCCCCATGCTTTCTGTGTATAAATGAAGAGGTAACCCAAAATGTGAAGACATACATCTCTTCCTAGAGATAAGCATATATTTGTATTGCGATCTTGAGTAATACTACATCTCTTCTTAGAGAATTCATTGTTACTATGTCATTTCTATGCTATTAAAATATTTATCAACCAGAACTTTTGAGTTTTGGATTAGTGGTGTCAGAGTGGTTTGTCTTGAGAGTGTATGATCTCGAGGATGAGGTTAGGCTACAAGAAGCTTGGGTGGGAAACAACAAAACTTGTCAAATTTCCACCTATTCACGCCAAATAAATTCAAATTGAGGATGACATCGAGACATCTAATATTTTCAAGGAAATGGTGAATGAAGCCCTCCAATGGCAATAAGTGTAGATGCTACAACAATTTTCCCAAATTCTTCAAACACTTCTGATGGGAAATCCTGGCTCCGTGGCTCCACTTCCTGGCTCCTCATCCAGGGAACATCCTTCCAGTGCCCCAACACCCTTCAAGGTTTAGGTAAATTTTGATATTCCTACATTTGAAGGCAAAATCAATGGTGGTGCAGTAGAAAATTGGTTGGATCAACTGTCTTCCTACTTCTCTATAAATAAGTTGACCGATGGAGAAAAGATTACTTTTGCTCTTTTGAAATCATCATTACTTATGAAAAACTAGTGGGAAGTGTACAAAAAGAGGTTCAGTATAGATGACATTGGCCTTGAGGTGGAACCTACTTGGGATAATTTTGTGGAAGTGGTGAAAGAAGAATACTATCCCATCAGAGCATATGATGATCTGTACATACAGTGGAAACAACTTCACCAAGGTAAGGACCAATTTGTTCAAGATTACATAGACACTTTTCATTCTTTGTCTGCAAGATTGGGCATTCAAGAAAGTGAGAAACATAAGACTCTCAAATATTGTGGTGGACTACAATGGTACATATGGGAGGAAATAGAACTCTTCAATTTGGAAACCCTTGATGAGGCATACAAATTTGCAGTGAAGATTAAATAGAAGCATGGTAGAAAGAATACGAAGAGTCAACCCTCAAAATGGAAAAGTGATAAGTAAGGTAAAACACGAGGCCAAAATTGGAAGCAAAAGGAGTTTTAGGATAAGAAATCCTAGAAGGCGAAGGCTAGAAAATGGTGTGATTACCACAAAACTAGAACTCATTCCAAAGAATAATGTCGAGTCATCAAGTCACTACTTTTTGAGTCATAATACTCGACATCTACTAATTTGCCTCATACACAACCCACAGTTGAAGAGGATGAAGAAGAAATAGTAGATGCTAAGCCTGAAACCATCATCGCTTCATCACAGACCCATGAGGAAAGACCAAATGAAAAGGAAAGATTATTTAACTCTAAATTATGGGTAAAAGGTAAGCCTCTGCATTTCATTTTTGATAGTGGGAGTCAAAAGAATTTAATCTCTGCTAGAGTTGTGAAAAGTCTAAATCTATCCATGAAGATTCATCCAAAGCCCTATAGTATTAAATGGTTGAGCCCAAGGAGAGATCTCTGTGTCACCCATAAATGTCTTCTTTCATATGCTATAAAACCATTCCAAGATGAAGTCTTGTGTGATGTGGTCAATCTAGATGTTTGTGATGTACTCCTTGGTCAGTTGTTCATCTATAAGTGACATGACATCTATGAATCACAGACTCAAAGGATCACCCTCACTCTAGAACATGGTGCTATAGGGTACTAGAGGTACCACCTCCCACATCTATCTCCCTGATCAGTGTTAAGCAATGCAATAGATTGGTGGAGAAAACAAAGCAATTTGTTCTCATGGTGGTCAAACCATAGGAATCTAAGAAGGTCGATGTTGCAGTCCTGACTACATAATCAACACAATAATAAAATCAGATAAGATGAATCATAGGAGAATATGATGACTTATTCAAGTCACCCACAGGAGTTCCATTACATTTCTAGGTAAAACATTCTATCAATTTGATCCCAGGATCACCTTTACCTAATAGTCCTATGTATCGTAGATCAATTTTGGAGAATGATGAGATAAAAATATAGATTCAAGAATTGATCCAAAAGGGTCACATCAGGCCAAGCTCTTCACCTTATGGTAGCCCAATTATCTTGGCACTGAAGAAAGATGGAACATGGAGGCTTTGCATTGACTACCGAGCTCTAAATAAAATCTCTATGAAGAATCGCTATCCTCTCCCCAGGATTGATGACATGCTGGACCAGCTCTGTGGTGCAAAGTTCTTCACCAAAATTGATCTCAAATCTAGTTATCACCAAATTCCCATTGATCCCACTTGATGTCTAGAAGACTGCATTCAAATCTAAGGAGGGGCTCTTTGAATGGTTGGTTATGCCTTTTGGCTTAACTAACGCACCAACAACCTTCACGAGGATGATGGATGACATCCTACGATCCTTCACCAACTCATTTGTGGTTGTCTACTTAGATGACATACTCATCTATAGTAGAACATGGGAAGAACATTTGTAACATATTTTTAAGGTGCTTCAAACTCTTCAGGAGCACAAGTTGTATGCAAATCTTAACAAATGCACATTCAGGATGACAACAATTTAGTACCTCAGGTATGTTGTGAATGAGGAAGGGGTCCATGTTGATCCATAAAATATTTAGGTTATTCAAGAATGGCCCACACCAAGGACCCTCATAGAGCTTCATAGCTTTTTGGGTCTTGCAAATTTCTATCGCAAGTTTCTTCTTGGATTTTCACATGTTGCTTGGTCATTAACCCAAGTGACTAAAGGAGCTAAAGCTACATTTCAATGGGGTGAAATACAACAATGGGCATTTGAAAATTTTAAGAATAAACTCTGCTCTACCCTTATTCTTACCTTGCCAGATTTGCATTAACCTTTTGAGTTGATGATAGATGCATCTGAGTATGCCATGGGAGCTATCATCATGTAACATGGCCATCCTGTTACATATCACAGTGAAACTTTCACTAATACAGTCAGGAAATATCCAACATATGATAAGGAGCTCTATGCCATTATGCAAGCCTATAAACAATGGAAACACTACATCTTGGGGAAAGAAATGGTCATCTACACTGACCACAGACCATTGGAATTCATCCAAATCCAAAGAAAACTATGAAATGAGAGGCACCAAAAGTGGGCCACATATCTTCAGCAATTCCACCTGATAATCAAACACAAAAAGGGGAGATAAAATACAACTATAGATTATCTGAGCCACCCACCAATTAATACACACACAATAGTTCTGTTAGTGTTTAGAGCTCTGATACCAGAGTTAGGATCTTAGAGTACAATTGATTATTTTTGTATAAGAAACTAAACACAGAATTGAAACCATAAGTAATAAGTAACTAGAAATTAGAAACAACAAATAATAAGAGATACAAGAAACAACCAATCTATATAAAACTCTTCCAGAAGGAAATATAATGAAGAAATCTCTTTCTCCTCACACCTTGCAGATGTAAAGTAATTCTCCCTCAAGAGTTCTCTCTCTCTCTCTCCATCAATTACTTACAATCAACTCAATTACTGAATTGTTGTTGTTATGTTGTACATGCTATGAGGATCTAACCCTATTATATAGTATACTACAACACTAGGGTTCATGAACCATGCATTATCCACCCTTAGATCCACCTCTTAATCAAAGGCTCAAATCTGTTCTCCTAAAATTAGAAAAGCACTGGAAATGCACATCTAAAAATAGCAATTTTGGAAACACATAGAAGTTAGTGTCAGTCTAAATATGATCGATGCTGGCTGACCCCTAATCAATGTCAGTTGGTTTTGACTGATGCTAGTCGACCCCTAACCGATGTCAATTACTGTGTAAGCCCAACAACCTCCACACTAGCTCATTAGTGAAGCTTTTAGCTCCACAACTCAACAATCTCCCACTTAGAGATTAATAACTGCACATGTACCTGTACAACAACATCCTCTAAACATCTCTGGCTTGTTTCTCTCTCTTCAATTTCAATCTTGAAGACCAACAAAATTTGAATGAAGATTCAACTTCTCCTTTGTTACTAGCTTTGTTAACATATCAGCAAGATTCTTATCCGTATGGATCTTTTCCAGCTTCAATTGTCCATCCTCCAATACCTGTCTAATGAAGTGGTACCTAAGTTGTATATATTTGGTTCTTGAATGAAAGGCTGAATTCTTTGCCAAATGAATTGCACTTTGACTATCACTGTACAATTTGCAACTCTCTTGCTCCTTTCCCAACTCTTCCATGAATTGAGTCATCCAAATCATTTCCTTGCTAGCCTTTATGACTGCAATGTATTCTACCTCTGTAGTAGATAAGGAAACAACCTTCTACAACTTTGAAATCTAGCTAACTGCCATTCCACCAACAGTGAACACATATCCTATGGTGCTTCTCCTACCATCTAAGTCACCTGCCATATCTGAATCTACATACCCATGTAGAGAAGTGTTTGACCCTCCATAGCATAAATGCCTACTATTGGTCCCTCTCAGATATATGAGAATCCACTGAACTGCTTTCCAATTTTCTTTTCCTAGATTGGCCATAAACTTTTTGACAACTCCCACTACTTGGGCAATATCTGGTCTAGTACATACCATTGCATACATCAAGCTCCCAACTGCTGAAGCATATGGAACTCTACTCATGTACTCAACCTCATCATGTGATTTAGGACACTATTCTTTGCTCAACTTGAAGTGTCCAGCCATAGGTGTGCTTACCAATTTTGCATCCTACATATTGAACCTCTCCAACACCTTATTCACATAATCCTCTTGAGACAAAATCAAACTATGATTTTTCCTGTCTCTCTTAATACTCATGCCAAGGATTTTCTTTGCTACTCCTAAATCCTTCATGGAAAATGTGTGAGCTAATTTTAACTTAAGCTCAGTAATTTCTTGCATGTGTGAACGTGTAACAAGCATATCATCTACATACAATAACAAGATAATATAACTACCATTATCTAATTTTTAAAAATAAATACAATGGTCAAATTGACATTTACTAAAGCCATGCTCTATCATAAACCTATCAAACCTCAAATACCATTGTCTAAGAGCTTGCTTAAGACCATATAAGCTTTTCTTCAACCTGCACACAAGTTTCTCCTTACCTTTGACCTCAAAACCTTCTGGTTGATCCATATATATCTCTTCATCCAAATCTCCATGAAGAAATGTTGTCTTAACATCAAGCTGCTCAAGATGCAAATCCTCAATAACAACTAAAGACAATATAGTCCGAATAGAAGTCATCTTTACTACAAAAGAAAAAATTTCATCAAAATCAATACCTAGTTTTTGTGCAAATCCTTTAACTACCAACCTGGACTTATGTCTCATTTGTCCATTCTCTCCTTCCTTTAACTTGTATACCTATTTGTTTTTTAGTGCTTTCTTTCTGGCTGGCAACTCAACCAAATCCCACGTATGGTTCTCTTCCAAGGAATCAATTTCCTCATTCATGCCATGCTCCCACTGTTTCCTGGATTCTACCTATATTGCCTCATCAAAACTTTTTGGTTCTCCACCATCAGTGAGCAATAAGTGGTATAAAGAAGGGGAATAATGAATTGGAGGTTTAATTACCCTTTCAGACCTCCTTATGGGTGTTGGAGACTCATTTACAGCTTGCTGTCTGCCCAAATTTTCTTTTGATAGTGATCGATCCCAGTCATCTCTGATCGATGTCAGTCTGCACCTGACCGATGTTGATTCCTCCTGATCGATGTTGATTTCCACCTGACCAATGTTGATCTCCACCTAACTGACATTGATTTCTACCTGACTGATGTCGGTCTCTATGTTTTTCTGTGAGTGATGATTTTTACCTGTGAGCTCATTTTGGATCATAACCTCTTCCAAATCAAGATTGCCCTGCTCAAAATTATTCAACCTCTTGTGCTGATCACTATACATCACCTTTTAATTGAAAACTACATCACAGATTCTAATAATTTTGTTAGTTTCTAAATTCCACAACCAAAATTTGAAATCTCCAAAACCATAACCAATGAAAGTGCACCGCATAGATTTAGCATCCAGCTTCTTTCTATTTTCTTTATCAATGTGCACAAAATCTTTAAAACTAAAAACTCTGAGAAATGAAAGATCTACCTTTTTACCTATCCAAGCCTCTTCTCAAATTCCAACATCCAATGCAGTAGAAGGTCCCCTGTTAATCAGGTAAACTATAGTATCTATAGCTTTTACCCAAAATTGTAAGGGCAAACCAGCATACAACCTCATACTCTGTGCACGCTCCATTATTGTTCTATTCATCCTTTCAACAACTCCATTTTGCTGAGGTGTCCTTGGAACCATCCTTTCCCTACGTATTCCACTCATAGAACAGTAACTATTGAATTTATTGCTACAATACTTACCACCATTGTTAGATCTAAGGCACTTCAATCTCAAACCTGTTTCATTCTCAACTAAAGCTTTCCATTTCTTAAATGTGTCAAAAACATCAAATTTTCTCTTTATGCAATAAACCCATATCTTTCTTGTAGCATCATCAATGAAAGAAACATAATACTGTGATCCTCCAATAGAAGCTATCTGAGCTGGTCCCCACACGTCTATGTGAACAAGCTCCAACTTGTGCTTCTTCTTTGTTGACCCAGTTTTGAGAAACCTCACTTTCTTCTATTTCCCAAAAATACAATGCTCACAGAAATCTAGATCTATGCTTTTCAAATCTAAAATATTACCTTTTGAATTAAGAACATTCATTCCCTTCTCACTCATATGACCATGCCTACAGTGCCACAACTTTGCATCTACATCTGAAGTAGATAAAATAGAAGGAGAATAATCAGTAATACAAGTAGATAGATAAAGTGTACCTACTCTCTTACCTTTTGCTAATACAAGTGCACCCTTGGAAACTTTCCAAGATTTAGCTATGAGAGTTACTGTGCAACCCTCATCACCCAACTTTTCTACAGAAATCAGATTCCCCTTCAGGATGGGTGCATGCATGACATCCTTCAACACCCATGTGTTTCCATTCTGTAATTTCAGCTGCACTTTTCCTTTGCCAACAATTTTACAAGGCTCATCATCCCCTAAATAAACTTTTCCAAAATCTCCATGGACATAATCATTGAAAAATTCTCTATTTAGGGTTGCATGGAAAGAGGCACCAGAATCTAAAACCCATGATTCTACTTTATTATCCAAAGAAAATATAAGAGCATCCTGTACAACAATACCTGCAACTTTTGCTTCTTTATTACCTTCATGCTTATTTTATTTATTATCCTTCAACCAACAATCTTTCTTTACATGCCCATTCTTTCCACAATTCTAACAGGTTATTCTTCCATTTCTAGATTTGGATCTACTTCCCATCTTTGACCTTGATTTCCCTTGTTTGCCCTTCTCTCTTTGCCTTCCTTTGCTTTCAACACTTAAAGCATTACCTAATTATTCCCCTGTGCTTTTCCTGCAAATATCTTCACTCAAGATTACACTAACAAAATCATCAACTTTCAAGATATTTGAAGCAGATGCAGTATTACTAACTGCCATTACCAAACTATGACAACTTTCAGGTAAAGAGCATAAGATTAAGAGAGCCTTAATTTCATCATCAAAAACTATTTTGACTAAATTTAATTAATTTACTATTGTATGGAAATCATTAAGATGACTAGATACAGATCTACCTTCCTGCATTTGCAAATTAAATAATTGCTTCATAAGATATACCTTATTCAAAGCTAAGGGTTTTTCATATAAATTTTCCAAATTATCTATTAACTCTACCATTGTCTTTGCCTGTGATAAGTTGGAAAACACAGAAGCTGTCAGGCTCAACCTTATAGATCCAAGAGCTCTTCGATCAGGAACATTCCATTCTTTATCTTCCATATCTGCGGGCTTCCTTGAAACCCCACCGAATGATAAATACAGATCTTTTTGATATAGATAATCTTCAATCTGCATCCTCCATAATTGATAATTTTTGCCATTGAATTTTTCTATTCTTAGTTTACTTTCTTCTGCCATTGCTTTGCTCCCACTCAATCAGAAACCCCTGTGAGTGAATTCTATAATCAACAAACACTAACATGCTCTAATACCAGTTGTTAGTGTTTAGAGCTCTGATACCAGTGGTTAGGATCTTATAGTACAATTGATTACTTTTGTATAAGCAAATAAACACAAAATTGAAACCAGAAGTAATAAGTAACTAAAAATCAAAAACAACAAATAATAAGAGATACAAGAAATAACCAATCGATATTAAACTCTTCCAGAAGGAAATACAATGAAGAAATCTCTTTCTCTTCACACCTCATAGATGTACAGTAATTCTCCCTCAATAGTTCTCTCTCTCTCCATCAATTACTCACAATCAACTTAATTACTGAATTGTTGTTGTTATGTTGTACATGCTATGAGGATCTAACCCTATTATATCGTATAGTACAACACTAGGGTTCATGATCCATGCATTCTCCACCCTTAGATCCACCTCTTAATCAAAGTCTCAAATCTATTCTCCTAAAAATAGAAAAGTGCTGGAAATGCACATCTAAAAATAACAATTTTGGAAATGCACAGAAGTCGATGTCGGTCTGAAGATGATCGATGCCAGCCAACCCCTAACTAATGTCAATTGGTTCTGACCGATGCTGGTCGACCCCTAACCAATGTTAGTTGGTTCCTAACCGATGTCGATTACTGTGTAAGCCCAACAACCTCCACACTAGCTCATTAGTGAATCTTTTAGCTCCACAACTCAACAAGTTCTTGACCTGTACGGACATGAGAGTGCCACTTGGGGTGCTCTGTATGAAGCAGATCATACCTTTCCTGATACATATCAAGCACTTCAAAAAGGTAAACATGTTTTTTATTTCTATTTGCAAGATAATGTTCTCTATCATATGGGGCACATCTATGTTCTAGTTGCAGAGCAATAAAAGATGATATGGGAAGCACACTTCAATAGGACAGTTGGACACTTTGGTATTGAAAAGACATTGGTAGTTCTTCAAAAACACTTCTACTGGCACCATATGCGAAAGGACATGGAAAGATATCTCAAATCTTCCATCCCATGTGTGATAGCCAAGCCAACAAATAAGAAGCAAGGATTGTACATGCCATTGCTAGAACCAACCAGGCCTTGGGAATCCATCTCAATGGATTTTCTCTTAGGTTTTCCCATTTCTAAACATGGTAAGGACTGTATTTTTGTGGTAGTTGATCATTTTTAAAAAATGGCTATCATGATTACTTGTAAGAAAAGTATATCTACTGAGGAAACTACTCAACTATATTTTATTCATGTATGGCTCCATTTTGGTCTCCCCAAGTCCATTGTCTCAGATCAAGATAGAAGGTTCTTGAGCATCTTTTGGTCCACTATATGGAAGTTGATGGATACTTAGCTAATGAAGTCCACAGCCTTCCATCCACAGACTGATGGTCAAATAGAGGTGGTAAACTACTTAATTGTTCACATGATTCAAATGTATCACTCTAAACATCCACGCACAAGGGATGAGGGACTTATTTTCATACAATATGGATACAATCGGGCGCTGCACAACTTGACCAAGCACAGTCCATTCTAAGTATGTTTTGGGTTCTAACCCATGGCACTAATTGATATAGCTATTCCATTTTCCAACATGGAATACACACCTCATGGAAGATCTGAGGCAGCAAAAGCAACAAATTTTATTGAACAAATGCAACACATCCAGTAGCAAGTTCATGACATCTTGGAGAAGATGAATTAGAAGTATAAGCAATGCCATGACAAACATAGGATTGCACACCATTTTATTGTGGGTGACAAGGTTTGGTTGTGGCTTCAGAAGGAATGAATTTCAAGCCCACCTAGAAAGATTCAACCTTTGTGATATGGTCCCTACACCATCACCAGAAGAGTTGGAGAAAATGCTTTTGAGTTGAACCTACCAACCTACCTTGGTTTGCATTTGATATTTAATGTGGAGCTCCTCAAACTATATCACCCACCTCTATTGGACACTTCAATTATAGTAGAACAACTAGACATTGATGAGCTTGATCCACGGAGTTTTTCTCCAGTGGAAGAGGATCAGATTGTGGATACCTGGATGAAGACAACAAGAGGATGCTCTATTCTGCTTTATCGAGTGGTCAAAAGGGGCTAGCTTAGCCATCAAGGTGAGTGGCTCATAGAGAATCAAATCAAGAAAAAAATAACACACTTGATGGGTAACATTGATGTAATGGGGACTATTTATTTTAAATGAGGGAGGAATGATCCGGGCAATAATTTAGGTGACAATTTAGTTGACAATTCCACCCCAATTGATGACGGAACTTTTGGGAGCCATAACTTTTACACTGTAGCTCCAATTGACTCACCGTTTAAACTGTTGGAAATCTAAGAATGAGGAGAACATCATGATATGGCATTGTGCTCTACTTGATTAATTTTGACCCCTAAAAACCTAATGAAAGTGCCCTAAATTTCAATTTTGGTAGTGCAGTCTAAAAATAGTAAGTTTATAAAAATAACAATTCCTCAAATTTTGTATTGTTTTAAATCTTGGAAGTCAAACCACCTAATCTCCCTCAATATTTTTGACCTTCCACATCCTCCCCATGCTTTCAAAATGTTTATAAATGAAGAGGTAACCCAAAATGTGAAGACAGACATCTCTTCTCAGAGATAAACATATATTTGTATTGCGATCTTGAGCAATACTACATCTCTTCTTAGAGAATTCATTGTTACTATGTTATTTCTATGCTATTTAAATATTTATCAACCAAATTTTTTGAGTTTTGGATCACATACTCAATCATATTTCAATTTTAAAGAAGATCAATTTGGCTGAAATCACATAATTGATTACATGAATTAACTACTGGGCTTAATTTATTATAAAATTAGGGCTAACTAAGATGGTAATCACATCCTAAATTTGTAGTTAGGTTTAAAAGTCTCAAATTGGCCTAGTTTACATTCTTTCTTAAACTAATTACTCTTTGGTTCTTTCTATGCTGATATTTGGGTTGATTTAGCTCCAAATCACATCCTACATAGTCAAAATTAGGTTCACGAGGTTGAATATGGCCCATATTGAATCATCAATTGCACTAAATGACTAATTTATTCAATCCTTGATGAAATTAGGGATAATTTATCCCTAAATCATATCATATTATTTTATCTAGGTTTAAGGGGTTGATATTTGCCCCAATTTCCTATACTATTGAAAAAATTGACTCTTTGTTTCATTGTATTATGAAATTGAGGCTAATTGAACTCTAAATTACATCTTATAGTCATAGTTAGGTTCATGGGGCTCAAATTGGCCCAAATTATGCCCATGATTGAACCTATCAATTCTTTGGTTTATTCTATGTTGAATTTAGTTTGATTAAACCCCAAATCACATTATATACAAGGGAATTATGTTTGTAAGTAGTTAAATTTGGGAAAAAATGAGGCTATTAATTGTACCACTTGACTAATTGGCATAATATATGACAAAAATTAGGGATAATTGAGTCCCCAATCACATCTTATAGTCTTATTTAAGTTGAAGGGGCTCAAATTGGGCCTAATTGTTGAGCCATGATTGAACCAATGGACTCTTGTGTTCATTATGTGATGTAGTTGGGGTCAATTAATCTCCAAATCAAATCCTATATAGTTAAAAATAGGTTCAAATAAATGTGGCCAAAATCACATAATTGATTACAATAATTTACTAATTGGATCAATCTATGATAAAATTAGGGTCAAATTAGACCTAAATCACATCATATAGTCATAAAAGGTTTAAAGGGTTTAAATTGTCCCCAATTACATCTATGATTGAGTAAATATACTCTTTTATTATTTTGGTGATGAAGTTAGGACTGACTAAGCCCAAAATCACATATTATATAGTTGTAATTATTTTAAGGGACTCAATTTAGCCTAAATCACATAATTGATTGCACCAATTGACTATTTTCTCAATTCATACTAGAATCAGATCTAATTTAGCTTGAAATAATATACTATTATCGTATATAGGTTCAAGGTTTTCAAATTGAGCATAATTTCCTCTTTGAAATAATAAAATATTTGGTTCACTCTGTTATGAATTCACCCTAAATCACATCCTATGTAGTTGAAATTAGATTCACATGGCTCATTTTTTTAAAAAAATTACATAGTTGATTATGTCAATTAACTAATTGGATCAATCTATGATGAAACTATGGATAATTTAGCCCCATATAGCATCCTATAGTCACAATTACACTTAATGGTCTCAAATTGGCCACAATTACATATTTTATTAATCAACCAATTCTTCAACTCATTCTATGATGAAATTGGTGTTGATTGAGCCCTAAATCACATTCTTTGTAGTCAAAATTAGGTTTTAAATGTATTAAATTTGGACCAAATCACATCATTTATTGTATTGATTATTTAATTGGTATAATATTTGTAAAAACTAGGGATTATTTATCCCCCAATCACATCCTACAATCAATGTTTTGTTGAAAGTGTTCGTATTCTCCCCAACTGGCTCTATGATTAAACTAATAAACTCTTTTGTTCATTTTTAATGACATTGGGGATGATTTATCCACACATAGCATCATATATAGTCATAATAAAACTTATGAGTCTCAATTTGACCATAATTATATCACTATTTACACCAATTGACTAATTGTTTCGTTCCATGATGAAATTTGGGTTAATTTAGCCCAAAATCATATCCTATAGTCATAGTTCAGTTCAATAAGCTCAAATTGTAATTGCCAACATGATTGGAAAAATTAACTCTTTGGTTTATTATTTGATGATATTGGGTTTGATTCAAAAATCACATCCTATATAGTCAAAATCAGGTTCACAAGGCTCAATTTGGCTCAAATGGCATCACTAATCATACCAATTAACTAATTGTCTCAATTTATGATGAAATTGGGAATACTTTATCCCCAAATCACATATTATAGTTTTGATTAGGTTTAATGGGATAATTGAGCCTCACAATCACATTAAATTAATAAATAATGCCTTATATGGTTCTCAAATATGTGTAATTTCCCCTTCAACTAGAAAATAACTATTTATCATTATATAATTGAATTTTATTTGCATAAAAAATAAACTTTAATCACATTAAAATGAAAAATATATCTCAAATATTACTATTTTTCTTTTTAAAACCTTAATTTTTTTAATGACACCCAATTAAAATAGTAATAAGATTTATGTTTGCTTCCCTTGAAATCAACTATTTTTCTAATAATGAAATTAATTATAGTATTTATCAATAAGTTTATTATTAGGGATTAAAAATAATAATAATAAATTCCATCAATTGATATGCATGAAAAATGTCCTAGTTTAAATTTGTAAGCAATATTGCATTTTATGTAGATACACCCATGAAGTTAATGCAAACAAGATTGTGTACATTATTTTAATATTATGTGATATTGAAAGTGTGCATATGTTTTTAATTTTTAAACTTTTAAACAATTGCATCTAAGGTTGGAAATGGATTTGATTTTGGATCCTAAGGCTTGGACTTGCACACACTGTCAAATTTGTGTTTTTAACTGAAAATAACAAAATACAAATTCCACCATGATAATTAATCTGAATTTCATCGATATTTTTCATAATAATATTAATATGAGATCAAGAAAACTCTATTCTTTATAAATATATATTTATAATTTTTTTTGACTATTTTAAATTTTTCATCAATATTGATTTCTATGTATGTTTTTTTATGACACTATTTCCACTTGTGCATTATTTAATTATTTCATAATAATAATATTCTAATGTTCACACTATGAACATATTTTCCCTAAAAATCACCCCCTTAGTTTGAACATGGGGTAAGCTCTATCTAGTACCTAATAATGTACTACATGGTTTTCTAAGTTAACCAACAACTCCAAAAAATAGTTTTCTATTGGTACCACCAACTACACTATAGATGGTTTTCTAAGAGAACCAACAACTCCAAAAAAATTGTTTTTTAGGGGAACCACCAACCACTCCATAGTAGCTTACATGTTTTCCCACTCATTTTTATAAAAGGAAACGATATAGGAAATTATGATCCTAACTATGAATAGGGAAATTACAATTGTTCTTATTACCACACATGCATAAATTGAAAATCATAAAAGATATAGGATCACCATTAAAATAAAACAATCTCATTGCTAGTGACTAACAAGAGATGTAATTTATCCTTTATCCTCCTTTTGTCTCCAACCTCTATCAGTTCTTCAGTATAGGAAGTCTTCCTCATCTTCATACTTTTTAGGTTCTTCTTCAATGTCCTCCTCAACAATTCCATTGGTCTCATCCATTTGAAGCTTTCTTTTAAAAATATGCTTCATAGGAGTAATACAAAAAGAAGGTTCATGACCTTTTTTATTGTAATAAAAGTATTCTAATTACTCTTTGTTCTTTTAAAATTTAGTATGCTTCTTTCTTATATAAAGGGTAGTTTCTTCTTCACTGTCTTCTTTTATTCGTTTCTCCTTAGCTAGGAGTGTAGTTATCATGCCTTCAAGTGATTGTGTTGGCATTTGACCAAGAGTAAACACCACATTACTATATTTTAGAAGTATGCTATAAATAAAATTTCTTTATCATATTCATCATCCATTTGATCTTGAACTTCTATTAATTATCTTAGAAGAGACCTAAGTTCATTAATGTGGCTTGACATTATTTCACTATCATTCATTCTTAGTTTAAATATCTATAATTTTAGTGTGCAATTATCATTCACAACTTTAGCACAAAATTTTTGACTTAGTATCTCCTAGATATCTTTAGATTTATTTTCCAAGTCAACATAATGTAACTCAGTATTAGATAAAGTAAGTCCAATAATGGATTTTGATTTGTCATCCTCGGTTTTAAATTCAAGTAATTTTGCAGCATCAGTTGGTTCTTTTTATTTTACACTCACAATCCCCCAAAGGTTCTTGTTCATTAGTTGCATTTGTATTTTCACCTTCCATGTGTGAAAATTTAATCTAGTGAGCTTATCTAATGGAATTTCAATTATTGGTGCCAAATTATGTAAAAAAGGCACCCTTATAATAACACTTATATTTTGACAATAAAGGACTTAATAATGATGTAAAAAAAAACCTATGTCTTAATTACATAAAAGACACAAACACTTTTTTGACAGTACAATGTCAATGACTATAAACCAAATTAGATTTTTAATAATAATTTAATTACAAATTTATTTATTTTAATCTATAGACCAATCTATAAAAAAGACATGAGATAATATACTAACTGAATAATTAGAACCACTAAATCATAAATAATGACTATATACTAACCACTTCAATGATGTAATTTTAACCCCAAAAATATACAAAATAAATTAAGACTAAATTTCATTGAAAACAAAACAAACTTGACCTAAAATTAAGTCTTTTCATCTAATAAACTACAAACATGGATAGACTTATCAAGTATTGACTATGAATTTGATAATGTAACTAAACATGCAAGTATATGTGGCAAAAATATGGATGGAAAAAAATTAGACATGCACAATGACAATGGCAGGTGGATGACATTGTATGAGGGTTGATCATTAATGGACTTCATGCTGGTTGTGAAATAATTTTTTGTTCCCCATAATTTTTTTTGAAGACATTAATGGACTTCATTACCATTGCATGATAAAATTGTAGGTGCTTATAACATGGCTGTGAGTAAATTTATGTGAAATGGCACAATACAATACATCTAAATGATCAAAATGCAAACATGCTTCTACTGCAAAAGGAATATAATAGATGCAAGCCAAATTCTAATTTTTACATAGAATTGTTGAATGTTGAGGTGAGAAATCAATGATAGCTACAAACATGGAGTCTTCAATGAGATCAATTTCTAGGCAGATAGCATGCTGAAGTAGTAGATATACATGACATTAAAGTAGGTCAAAGACTAGAATAAATCCACAAGGTTAAGACTCTCATCATCCCCCACTCTGATACCACATATTTCAAAAACTAGAGGTTGTAGAGGCAAATTTAATCAACAATAAATTTAAAGCATTAGCATAAGAAATAGTTGTAGAAATGATGTAAAAAAATGTAGTTATGCTTATTGAGATTTCAAGGCATTCTTATGCAATTGCTCACTCCTAGAAATATGGAGTCAAGTCTTATCACTATAACTTCATCTAATCCCTAGTTTTACTCCCACACCCTTATCTCTACAAGTTGTGCATTACAACTAGTTTTCACACTCATGTATTATATAAATCTTAAATCATAATAATATTCTAATGTTCACACTATGAACATATTTTCCCTAAATATTTACACACACACACACACACACACACACACACACACACAGATATATATATATATATATATATATATATATATATATATATATATATATATATATATATATATATATATGTATATACATACATATATGTATATACATACATATATGTATATACATACATATATGTGTATATATATATGTATATGTGTATATATATATGTATATGTGTATATATATATATATATATATATATATGTATATATATATATGTATATATATATATATATATATATATATATGTATATATACATATATATATATATATATGTGTATATATACATATATATATGTATATATACATATATATACATACATACATACATACACATACATACATATACATACATATATGTATATATGTATGTATGTATGTATACAATTATGTATGTACACACACACACACACACACACACACACACACACACACACACACACATTTATATACACACATACATATACCCCCCCACAACACCCCCCGACCCCCGCCCTGCACCCCCACCTGCGCCCCCCCAACACACACACATAGACCCTGAAAATGATAAATTTTTTATAATTGACCATGTGTCTGCCCTAATTGCCTCAAAATAATTAATTTTTTTATTTAATGTCCATAAATTTAGGCCTAGTTTGAAACCATATATATATATAAGTTGAAATCCATATGATCTGTTAGGACTTGTTCCAAAGTCATAACATTAGGCTAGGTTTTTTGGTAGGTTAATAAATAATTATTGTTAATGGGGCATGCATCTTTTAGTAAAGACACCCCCATAAAATAAAGTTACTTAGTTTTGTTTTTAGGTAGTTTTCATGTTTTGTGTTTATTAATTAGAACTACCTTACGAGTTGATTTCCTATAAATAGATGGTTTTATCGGTCATGGGTAAAATCTATATAATCTATGTTTGCAATGTAAAAGGGTTAACAGAGTAAAGGCACCCTAATGTAATTATTTTTTGAAAATTAATAAAATACTTGTGCACTCACACTAAGCGGGGACAAGGTTCAAATTATTTGTTAAAGGAGTTATCAATGGTATCAGAGCATGGTTTTGTCCAGTATGATGAATTTTGGGAGCATTGGTGAATTTGAAAGGAAGGCAAGGTGAAAAGTTGAATTCACGTGAAATCAAATGGCATGAAATAAGGTATTCCATATAAAGTAAATATTTTATTGGTTTAAATGTTTGAAAAATTATTAAATCATTTTAATTTTTCAAATATTCTTTTTCATTTAAACTTGTATATTTCTCTTATATGACCATCTAGTCATTTTATCCATTCATACTCCATTAAATTATGATCAAACTCCTCCTATCTTTAAAAATGAATTTATTAGCATTTAAATGTTATTAAATTCATTAATTTTTTGCAAAAACAAACTTGTACGACCTGTTTATCTATTGAAAACCTTTGTAATTTTCATTCATGGCTGCCATTGTTAATTGCATTCATTCTCAGCCCTTTTGAATCCAAAAATACCTAAAAATCTGATTAAAACCCCTATTTTGAATCCTCCAAAGAAAATTTGTGATTTTTTTTGATTTGTACGGCCTATGGTACGACCTTCCAATGCCTTGGCTATAATTTGAAATCATTTCCTACAAAAAATACCTAAAAAATTTGCTAAAACTCAGCCAAAATCAATTTTACACTACTTGTACAGATTTGTATGGCTGCAAGAAGAGAGAACAGGTGTAAAGAATATTTCTAGGAGTAGCCATGGCATCCTAGGCAAAAAATGGCATAGGTGTAAATTGGAAAATATTTTTTATATGTTTCTAAAGTTTGGATATCTAATATTTGTCTTAGATGGGTCCCACCTGAAAATCTTGGAAAAGAAGGCTAAAAAGGGAAAAATAATGAATTTATTTACATACATATAATTTTTTTTCTCTCATAGACAAAATCCAGCATAAGTACAAGTTTTTGAGTATTATATTCTGAAAGTGCTCTTAGAGCAATTGGTTTAAGTCATTTTGTAAGAAGCTTGCAAAAAGGAGGTCAAGGGCTCAAATATCTTCTTTTTGGAAGAAATTGCTTTAGAATATACTTTTTATAAAAGGAATATTCTCTTTTAAATTGCTTTTTGTATGCCTTGAAAGTTATGAAACGTATACTTATTGTATTGTGTTGTTTTAAAAATAAAAAAGTGGGAATTAAATTCTATTTATTTTACATTGTTATGGTGATATAAGGGTGTAATTTGTGGAATAATGATGTAATTTGGTGAAATAAGGGTGTAACCAATTGATTTTTGGTGAGGTTAAGTGCAAAATCCATCAATTTTTTTTTGTTTTTCTTTTTTGCTCTACGTGGAGGTTAAGTGAAAAAACCCCATAGAAGCAGTGTCTAATGCAGTGAGTGTGATATTTTTTTCATCTATTTTGCATTTTGTCACACTTTTATCTATTGCACTTGCTTTTATTTCAAGATGCCAAAAATTTAAAACTTGCTTTCAGATAGTGATAGATTAACAATTTCCAATTGTTTTGATTGGAAACGATTGATGGAGGCTTCACTAATTTTTAGTGAGTTATGAGATATTGTCAAGAATGAAAATCCCACATTGCCAACAAAACAATATAAATTAGATGTATTCAATTTGCATGATTCTAAGGCCTTAGCTCTCATTAAATATTGTTGTACTTGTGATACTTATGTTTATATTGAAAATTATCCTCATAGTTACACTACATAGAAAAAATTATCAGATTTGTATGATAATAAACCTAAGCATAAAAAGATAGATACTCATATATAGTTGTTTACTTTGTCATTAGATGAAGATGGGGATATGGGAGAATATATGTCTAAGTTAAAAAATATCATTACTGAGTACACTAAGGTTGGGTTTGGAAAACTAGATGACGACCTCATAGTCACTGCTACATTGGAAGGACTACCTGGGTCCTATAGGAATTTTGTTAAAATGTTGCATGTCTCTGACAAGATCATAGGCATCACCTTTGATAAGTTGGCTGAGTTGCTCATCTAACATGACCTCTCTCTACCCAAGAAATCCAAGAAAACTAAAGAAGCCCATGTTTTAGAGTCAAAGCCTAGTTCATCTTCATCTAGGCATCAAAACAATAGAGGAAACAATTATAGAGGGGGTCAAGGTTAAAGAGGAGGAAAATATCAAAATAGAGGTAGGGGTCATTCAAATAACCAACAATCTAACCAATCACATTCACATGAAATAAGTGATCGAGGACATGGTCACAAGTCATATAAGGGCAGAGGTTGAGGTAGATCAGACATTCAGTGTCATAGATGTGAAAAATTTGGTCACATTGCCTCGCAATGTAGGATTTCTTTTGATAAAATTTAGAGGCCACAAAAAGTGACTAAGTCTAACTCTACTCAGTATGCTGATCATGTCTATGATGAATCCAATAATGTTTCCCATGAATCTACATTCACTACTTTGGGCCACATTGATTATATTGAATATGAGGCTAGAGATGAGCTCACAGATGTATGGGTTTTAGACACAGGAGAAACCAAACACATGACATTTAGGAGAGATTTCTTTTGGTCTTTAAAGGGAACTTCTCTCTCTCTCCAATTGCCTTAGCAGATAAATCTATGCATAAACCAATAGGACTTGGATCTATTTAGATTCTTCTTCCTAATGGGTCTATAAAATACTTGAAGGATGTTTGGTATGTTCGCACATTGAAGAAACACTTACTTTCTTTGGTAACTATTCGAAAGAAAGGTTATCAAATAGTGCTTGAAAATAGGCTCATTTACATCAATTCAGTAAAAGATTATTATAAAATAATGTATATAGGATATGAAGATGGAAACTTGGTTAGATTGCATTGTAAAGTGCTTCCTCTCACTATAGAACTTGTGGTAGTTATTGACACAAGTAAAGGTACTATGTCTACACAATGGTTATGGCATCTCCAGTATGGACATTTTAATATCCACTCTTTAGTGGATTTGCAGAGATATGGTATGGTGAGTGGGTTGCCCACTTTTTGAAAAGATAGTATTCTTTGTGATTCATGTGTTTTGGGCAGACAAAATTGGGAAAAATTTCCGAAACAGTCATCCTAGAGAGCTAACAAGGGTTTGTATATACATTATCTTGTTTATTGATGAATTTTCTTAGATGACTTGGGTATTTTTTATGAAAAATAAATATGAAGTTTTTGCTAAGTTTGTTGATTGGCTACACTTAGTCAAAAAAGAAATAGTTCACATTTGGTCACTCTTCATTCAGATAATGGAGGTGAGTATACCTCAAATGAATTTTTATATTATTATTGAGAACATGGCATCCATTGACAATATAGTAATGCTTATACTCCATAGTAAAATGGAGTATCTGAACGGATGAACATAACTTTAGAGGGCATAACACGTACCATGTTTCACTATAAATAGCTTGATGATAAGTTTTGGGTAGAAGCCATTGGTACTGTAGTGTATTTGAGAAATAGGTCCCCCATAGTTGCACTTTTAGGACAAACTCCATATGAGGCATGATATGGGTTTAAACCAAAATTTAAAAACTTGAAAGTGTTTGGATGTCTTTATTTTGCTTTGGTTCCTATTAAACATAGAACTAAGTTAGAACCATGAAGTCAAAAATGCATCTTTCTTAGTTATTCTAGAGATAAAAAGGGTTTCATTTGCTTGCACAGGATATAGGGAAATTCATAGTGAGTCAAGATGTAATATTTGATGAGTTTGGGAATATGAACATTGCAAAGATTGATTCTCAACTTGATAGATTAGAGAGCAAAAATACAAAAAGAGATAATGGTTTGAATAATGGGGATAACTCTTTAAAGTTGTGGTATGAGACTCAAATTCCTTCTCTTTCCTCTCTTTCATCTACAAGTTCACAGGTTGATGACTTAGAAATTATTGAAAATTTTCTAAGTCCCCCTTCAAATGATGCACATGATGAGAATTCTAAAGTCCCCGATTTGAATAATTTGACTTAGTATCCAAAATGGGCTCAAAGTACTTATTTTGACTTGAAAGTAGATGAAGTTGGTTTAATAGGGCCCAAGAATTCTCAAACATAAGTAAACTATATTATGGTTGTTACTACTTCTTCCTTTGAGCCATCCAATTTTGAGGAGGCATATAATGAACATGTTTGGCAACAGGCAATGAAAAGTGAGTATGATGACATACTTAGCAATAATACATGGGTTTTAGTTGATCCTCCTCCACATGTTAAACCCATCAGATGTAAATGGGTTTATAGGACCAAGTATAAATTAGATGGTTCCATTGATAAACATAAGGCACGACTTGTTATAAAAAGATATGCGCAATAAGAAGGTATTGACTATGAGGAAACATTTGCACCAACTGCCAAATGGCACACTATTCATGTGGTACTTGCCTTAGCAACACAAAATGTTTGGAAAGTACATCAATTAGATGTTAAAAGTGATTTTTTAAATGGTGATTTACAGGAAGAAGTATATATGAAACAACCTCAGGGTTTTGAACAGGTGGGTGCTGAACACAAAGTGTGTAAATTGATAAAAGCTTTTTATGGGCTCAAACAGGCACCCAAGGCTTGGTATGAGAAAATGGATTCATACTTGAAATCTATTGGTTTTTCATCATAGTGAATCTAATGATACTCTCTATTTTTGATTGCAGGGTAAGAAAATGGTGATAATTGTTCTCTATGTCGATGACTTGTTTATCACAAGTAATGATGAAAACCATAACAAGTTTATGAAGAAGGAATTAAAAGATGGGTTTGAGATGACAGATCTTGGACTTCTTCACTATTATATAGGCCTAAAGGTAACTCAGAAAGAGCATAATATTTTCATTTCACAAAATAAGTATATTTTTGAGTTATTAGATAGGTTTGGCATGAGTGATTGTAAACTTGCCCTCACTCCCATGGAAAGTAATTTGAAATTGTCTAAGGATGATATCAGTGCCATTTTTGATGGCACCACATATAGATAATTGGTGGGAGGTTTGATATACTTGATGAGTACCAGGCTTGATATTTCATTTTCAATTGGAATTTTATCTAGGTTTATGCACGAGCCTAGATAAATTCATTGGTATGTGGCAAAATGAGTACTTCATCACCTTCAGGGAATGAAAACATATGGCCTTAAATACCTCCACAACAAGAACTTCAAACTTTTTGGATATTGTGATGTATATTTTGGCAGATGTGTGGATGATAGAGTGTCAACCATAAGATACACTATGCATATGGGTTTAGCTTCCATTACTTGGTGTTGTAACAAATAGGATACAATTGTAAATTCATTAGTAAATCAGAGTATATATCAGCATGGGATGATTCTAGAGAAATTGTTTACCTACGTCATATTCTTGAAGATCTTCAGGTTTCTTAGTTTGATCCTACACAATTATACATTGATAATCAAAGTGCAATCAAGATGTCCAAGAACCCTGTGTTTCATGCCAAAACAAAACATATAGATGTCAAATATCATTATCTGTGAATGATGGTGGCAAAGAAAACTCTTGATCCAATATATTGCCCAACTGTCGATCAGACAGCTAACATCTTCACAAAACCCCTTGATAGAATCAAATTTGAAAAATTTAGAAAAACTATTGGTATGTGTCCAAAGACCTGACTTTGGATCATGGGGGGGTTTGTTAGGACTTGTTCCAAAGTCTTAACATTAGGCTAGATTTTTCGGTAGGTTTATAAATAATTATTGTTAATGGGGCATTCATCTTTTAGTAAAGACACCCCCATAAAATTAAGTTACTTAGTTTTGTTTTTAGGTAGTTTTTATGTTTTGTGTTTATTAATTAGAACTACCTTACGGGTTTATTTCCCATAAATAGTTGGTTATAGGATTAGTTGGTTTTACCGGTCATGGGTAAAATCTATATAATTGATGTTTGCAATGTAAAAGGGTTAACAGAGTAAAGGCACCCTTATGTACTTATTTTTTGAAAATTAATAAAATACTTGTGCACTCGCACTAAACGGGGACAAGGTTTAAATTATTTGTTAAAGGAGTTATCATTATCTTATCTAATTTTTCACCAAAGGGTTTTAAAATAAATTAAACAACACTAAAACAATATGGGGCACATGGTTATCTATCTATTGTATTTTTATACATACATACATACATACATACATACATATCCAAACAAATAGACCCTGAAAATGATAAAACATTTATAATTGACTATGTGTCACCCCTAATTACCTCAAAATAATTAAACAATTTTTTAATGTACATAAAACTAGGCCTAGTTTGAAACCATGTACATATAAGTTTAAAACCATATGATCTTATCTAATTTTCCATCAAAGGGTTTTAAAATAAATTAAATGACACTAAAAAAATGTGGGGCACATGGTCATCTATCTATCCTATTTTTATGAAAAAATAAGAGTACTTCAAATTTAAACTATTTAACTTACTTATACTAGACCATAAAAAAAATATAAACTAGACTCAAAATTTTGCAATTCATATTCTTATATCATCTTCAACATTTGAGTTTAGGCATCTAAAAAATATGTACAAGTTGAGGTGTCTAGACTTTTATTAAAAAGATGTCAATTTATGACCATAATTTGGACCCCTAAGTCCATGCACTTACCCTCTATCCTTATGGTGAAAATATTAATTTTCAAAGGTGAGATCCATTAAAATTTTTATTCTAGATTTTAATATGTATATAATGCATTAAAATTTCTCTTGATTTGTTTTTTTATTTTATAGAAAGCCTCTATATTCAGTGAAGCCTATTTTGTAGTATTTTCCTTGGTTTGCATAAAGATGTCACTATATGGAGAGGATTTTGACATTACTTGAATTTAGATATAATTAGATTTAAAAGACCCTTTGTATTATAATGTGATTGATTGTAAGGGCTATAGTCATGGGTAAAAAATTATTTGGTGGTAAGGTAATGATATATACAAAAATATGAGTAGTAAATAGGCTCAAGGGTGTATATATATGCAAAACAAACTTAAAATAAATACAAAATGGACATTTTTTTATTCCTTAAATTTATTTACCACTTGATATTCCATATCATTGAAAATATTGCATAACCTTATAGTCTTAAACTCAAGATTTCCATAGTTTTAAGGTTTAGATAAGGGGATATGAATTAGACAAAAATGAAATGACATCCATAGTTGTATTCTTAATGAAGATATGTTTTCTTTGTGAGTTATTTATAGTTAAGAAAAATATTTGATTCTAATATGTCCTATTAATTTAAATAAGAATGGTTGGATACATGACATCTAGCCTATCCAAGTTGAGTTAAAAGAAGGCTAGGGATTCATTGTCTTGATACATTTATTGCATGTGTGGATAGTTGTTTATTTCATAGTAGAGGAGAGATTTAGTTTTCTAGTGTGAGTGCTAAAAATATTAAAATTATTTCTCCTTGTGATTTGGTTTGTTGGCCACTAGTGATGTACTATTTTGATTATTTATTTGAATAATAAATGATTTTGGAATATATCAAAGGTTGAGTAGGAGATTTAGATAGTTTATAATGGGTTTTAAATGTAAATATATCATTTATGGCTTAATAAATTATCTAGATATGTCCATAATTGTGCTAACTACCTTAAGACAAACACTTGAAATACACGATTGATAAAAATATGAAAGGTTAGAAATACAGTAAAACATATTCATCTAAGTAGCATAAATACCTCTTTTTATTGAGTGTACTAGCCTAATTATACAAATATAATAGTAAATCTCATCCAAAATATACCTCACCCACTATCCATTTATGTTATTATATAGATAAGAGATGAAGCTAGGGTTAGGTGGTTTTGGTGACTAGTTATAAATAGAAAAGGATAAAACGATTATTACAAAAAGTTAATCAAGTATTTAATTAAACAATAATCTCCTCTAATAATGGGTTTTGTATAAGTATGCACCAAGTAGTGCCTATCCATGAATTATAAATAAATAATACAAGTGCATATTAAAACCATACAATAGTGTATGAGTAGTTAAATATACTAACATACCCCATTAATATATAATTTGATGAAGGAAAGGATGAATGAATCCTTAAAATATTCCTCATTGATGAAATCTTCTTTCACTCCAAAAAAATCTTTGAAATGAACAAATCAGGCCTCAAGTAAGGGTTTTATGATTTTTTTTGTAACCTAGTCATTTGTTTAGAAAAAATTCAGATCAACAACCTTGTCTTGTATCAATTTTTTGAATATAATAAATGTGGATATTAATGTCATTTATGCTTTTATGCTCCACTAGGTTGTGATAAATTTGGATATCGCTCTAATTATTACACCAAATTTATGTGGGTTGGGTCTATGTAAATTTGAATTATGAAAGAAAGTGTCAATTCTGAACTGAATCATGACCAATAATGACAACCCTAATACACTCAACTTACATAGTAGACAAAGCAATAGTAGTATAGTTTTTTAATAACAAGTCACAAAAACTTATCTTATATTATATATGTATCTTTTGGTTGATTTTACATCATCTATATCTATTTACAAATCATTGTTTATGTAGCTGACAATTGACATGTTTTCACAAAAAGTGTAACCATAAATTGATCATTTTCCTCTTGACTTGTACTTAATCATATAGATAACAGTACCATTAATATAGACTTTAATGAACTCTATATATTCATAATGGATTTCATAGGGGTCATGATATTATCATGATACCAAGTTCATATTAAATTAAAAATTGGGATAAGTATGATTCAAGTACAAAAGGCTTCCCATAATTTTATTTTAGAGCATACCATTTTTTAAAGGAGAAGAATACTTGGTGAAAATACTATATCCATATTGATAAGGAGACTTAAACTTATAGTCCTTGATATTGAAGCTATTGAACATGTCTTGAGCATAGTTGGATTGATTAAGAAAAATTAGTTTCTCATACTATAAAATCTAAAGACTAGGGGAAAAATGAAACAAGACCAAGTCAATAAACTCAAAATAATTCATTACATTATGTTTTAAATCATGAATATGATTGTTTTAATCCCCTATAATGATTAGTTCATTGACATAGAGGAATAAAACAAGGATTTTCTTGTCTATTTTCTTCATGTAGGCTATGGGGTTGAAGGGATTCCTTGTAAATACAGAGTTTATTAAGAATGTGTTGACCTTTTCATATATGCTCGAGAAACTTGCTTAAAATAATAAAAGGAATTTTTAAATATGTACATAAAACTAGAGTTATTAATAATTATAGACCCAATAGTTTGGAATATGTAGTTTTCTTTCAGTAAGTCTCAATACAAAAAGCCACATTTATCATCCATTTGATGGACTTGTGATTGTTATGTTGCAACCAATGAGAGTACTAGTCTAATGTAATTAACATATGTAATTGGAGAAAAGGTTTCATGGTAGTTAATAGTTTCAAAATTTTCAAAAAAAAATTCTACAAGTTAGGCTTTGTATATGTCAATGGATCCATTTTTTGTTTACATAGTATGGTACAACCACTTGCACCTCACTAGTTTTGTATCTTTTAGAAGTGGACGTCATGACCCAACCTTATGGCCTATTTTAGATACTCTATTATAGATTATTCTAGCATGTTTTATTATCACTGGACTAATTACTATTTATTCTAGTCCTATTTTAGATGGTTGATATGGGAGATACTTTGGGTAGTTGTTGTGATTATGTTATATCACGGTTGATGCTCACACTGGGTTCATTTTATCCTGATACATATAATGATTATAGTGGATTCATTTTATCCTATTATATACAATTATTCAATTATTTAAATTATGATATGTTATTGATATATCATGTTTTACTGAATACGGATTGACATTGCCTACTCTTGCAGATATTGATTATGTTTCATAGGGCATGCTCAAGTTCATGTTCATTAGTACTAACTCTGATCCCTTTACATATATAGATGACTATGATTAATTAAGTATTTAATGTTTAATGATTTTTTTTAATATTATTATTATTATTTATTTATATCAACATTATTTTAGTAATGTTGATGTCTTATTTGATGGATGTAGGAACCAAGCTGCAAGCTAGGCTTGGTGATTGGTTTGGACATCTCTAGTATACTCGAGGGGAGAATGAGCAAATGAAATGTCAATCCAATAGGTATAACATGTGTGATATGATACCAAGTCACCATCATTTTAAATTTTAGCATTATTACTTTTCAATTTTTCTCGGTCTTGGCTAATATTTATACGTGTGCAATTTTGGTTGGGTACTTGATTACAAATAACAAGTTTGGTATCATTGTTTTTCTTATCTATTCCTCATGTGATTTAATTTATTTCTCATCCTTTGGTTATCCTCCTTGGAATAATTGATATTTAATTACTAAGCCATAATGAAGTGGCTTGTCTTATTAGCTTGGTCGGTTTGGGTTCGACTAGACCCATATGGGTCTCTTGACCTTGGTAAACATCTTAGGAACCCCTTCATGGTAATTGACTTAGCCATGATTTTGATCGACTTCAAGGATTTTGATAATTATTATTATTTTAAAATATTATATTTATTATTATTATAAATATTCAACTTACAAATTTTGTTAATCATTATTGTTTTAATAATTTTTAATAATAATAATAATTATTAAATGGTTTTGATTTTATTATTATATTATTATTTAATGATTTTGTTGATTATATGGATTAACTCAAGGAATTATTTAATCATTATTTTAATTTAATTTATATTTGTTGTGTCCTTTTATTTTGGTTTGTTGACTTGCCCAAAAAGTTTTTTTTCACTTCGCCCTTTTTGGAGTTGGTGTGGCCTTTTTGGTTCAAAACCCTTGACCGACATAGGGAAGGGTAAAGGAGAATGAGGAGTTTGGTGGCCATGGGGGCCTACACCTTGGGATTGTATGGGATAGGTTAGTAAAAAGAGAAGCTTTCTCATGTAATGTAGAAGGTGGTAAAGGGAAACCATAACTTCTCAAATGTCAGCCTGTAATTTCCATGTAAGTTCTATAGTTATAATTTATAGTTGGAGAATGAATTTTATTTGGATTATATCTAAAATAAAATTAATTAGAACCATTATAGGTTCATGGGAAAGTTATGAGACTTCTCGATGAATCTATAATGATTTATAATCAATGAAAAAAATGATTATTCCCTCTATGTAATGATATGAGTTATCTGCTACCTAGTTATGGCTACAATCTTGTGATGAAATATGGTTTTATGTTGGGGGTTAATTTTATTTAATGCTCATGTAATGTGGAAGGGACTCAACCCATGGAAATGACTTGGGGTTTTATTTAATTTAATGGCTACTGAAGTTCTAGTTTGACTGGGGAAAAACATGTGTTTTTTGTTTTTATGTATTTGACTATGATTTTATGAGATTAGTGAACCCTACTAGAAATTGTGCCTATTAACAATTATTATGACACAAGCAAGGGATCTAAAAATAGTTAAACTTAATTATTTTGAAACCCTTATGAGTGAATCCTTTCTTGTTCAACCTCTCTTAATTTGACCCTGCAATCTTAATGGGTGATGGCATGTTTTTAATTTTTTTCTCTAATGTCCTATGGCCAAGGTTATTGTGAGTGTTTTTTGGCTATGAATTTACTCTCTATATGAGTTAGGATTGGTAGACTCCTTTGTATCCCTAGATAGGAAATATAACTAATAAAATTATGCCTAGTTATCTTCATTAATTTTTATGGATATTAAAAAAAGGGATCAACCCATTATCTTCAATTGACCTTCTTGCTATAATCATGCCTTGACCTAGGTGTCTTGATTTTAAGGCTAAGATTTATTGTATTTAAACCGTGGCTATTATTTTATTTGTATTAGATTATGAATGTTAGTTGACTCAATTTTAATCTTCCCTATTAATCTCATACTCTTTCTATAATGATTGATTTCATCTCCATGGTATTTAGCCTTAAGCCATTGGATGATGTTTTGGTACTTGCTAATTATGAGTTATACACCTTGCTAGTTAAGGAATGGCTCACGAGTTATTATGATAAAATAGGCTTTATTGAGTTAGTTATGTCTATTAAAGAGACTTAGGAGTTTGGAGTAACTCATATTAAATATAGTTGGTTCTTGCATTGATATTTGTTTGAATTTTTCTAGTGTTATTGCTTTTGGTGTACAATAGCTGTAAAATTGTGTTGTCTGCACTTGGGTATTTTCAATTTCAACTAAGTAGGGTTATTAATGTTGTTGAAGATATACCTTCCTCCATTTAAATGGTTAGGTTGAAGAGATTAGTGAATATAATTCATTGTTAAATGATTGTTGTCAAATGATTAAATGTTAACTAGTAGGATTTATTCATTGGGTTTTATTTGGTGTTGTGTCTTATTTCCTAACGTATTGGCTCCTTTATTGAATATTATTATAAGTTATTATTTATGTCTCAATATATTTTACATACCTTTTACCCTACCTAAGTACCCGATTGTTAAAACCCTCCACCTAGTTGATGGTTGGGGTAGTAAGAGCCACCAATGGTTGGGCTCATAGGGATGGTTTTAAGGTTTAAGGTGTGTTCTCCTTACCATGTTCATCTTCTTCCCTTGATGCACTTATAATTCATGTGGAACATGTCTTTTATTTGTGCCTACTGGTTATGCTTTTTGGTGGGTGTGATGGATTGTTCCATGGCTATTCATTTCATTTACTCATTCTATTCTTTATATTATGTAGTTTTGTAGCATTGGTTATGTGGGAAAGAACAATATTACGTATGATGAATTTATTCATGATAGTAATGAAGATAGTATATTGATTTTTTGGTACCTAATTATCTATAATTATTTCTCACGCTATGTTGTATTTAATTCTCCTTATGAACAAGATGAAATCTGGGGTTACCTATCTCTAGTGTAGGAGTCACCTTATGTTCCATAGCTTGTTGAATTAGGAGTATGATGGTTTCCTCTCATTGGAGGTGGAAATATGGTATTAATGTATAAAATAAACATAGTTTTCACCCATTGAGTTGTTGAGTATTGTCATTGATGTCAAAGGTGCATCTTTTATGAGGTTGATGTCATTGAGAGAGTGTGCCTAGTTGGCTTGACAAGCGGAATTGATGAAGTGTTATCAATGAAGGATGTTATCATGAAAGTTAATTTTAAATAAATAGAGATAATTTTATGGTATAAAATGCCTTATGGTTGTATGAAGGTACCAGTCTTTGAGGTCAAGTGCTTATGTAGCCTAAGCCTAGTCATGGCATGAAGAGAACTTGGGAGAAGGGTATGAGCATGGTAGCTTTGGTGAGATGAGTTAACATAGGAATGATTGGTTATATGAGGTTTTTTGATCATGGTGAGTGAGGTGTATAGTGCATGGAAAGAGACATGAAGGTCAGTTTTAAGGTTTAATGTGGTTTGTAGGTCAAAGTCTAGAGAGAGAGAGAGAGAGAGAGAGAGAGAGAGAGAGAGAGAGAGAGAGAGAGAGAGAGAGAGAGAGAGAGAGAGAGAGAGAGAGAGAGAGAGAGAGAGAGAGAGAGAGAGAGAGAGAGAGAGAGAGAGATGATAGAGAGAGAGAGAGAGAGAGAGAGAGAGAGAGAGAGAGAGAGAGAGAGTGGTGTAATGAAGGGTCATAATCATATTTTAAGGTGTCTGAGATAATGTAAGAATTTTAAAAATTTAGGTATGTTGTTTCAAATTTTTTCATGTGGTTTAAGGTCATAATGTGAATGACAAGGCATGAAAAGTTGTTTGGAGGTCTCTTAAGTGCTCAAAATGAAGGGTTATCAACCCAAGAAGGATTTTATTGTGCTCATTACCTCATCAAACATTTATATGGTAACCTAATAAGTTCATGGTAAATGGTTAAGGGTATTAGATAAAAATTCTATGCATTAGATTGTGGATTGAGGGGCTACACTTTATGAATGATCTTTGAGAGTGGAAACTAGTTTAAACCGTCTTAAGACCCTAATAAAGACTTGATGTTGAATATGTTGTTGAAAAGTTATAATTATGGATTTAATTTATCAATTATTATATTGGATATTATATTTTACTCTCCCAAGTACCTATAGGTGGAATTAGTTAGAGAAAGGAGAATTAAAATATTGCGTTATAGGCTTGTTTCTGAAGAAATTACTGTAGAAGTCAAAATTTGCATTAGACATAGTAATAAAAAGGATTGAGGAAGAATGTATAGACTAATTTTTCATGTAAACAAATTTTTTTTATATTTTATAGTCTTATAGTGTGATAAACTAGTCATCCAAGTTATCTAGTTGCTAATAGGCCAAATGGTGCAAACAGTTAAAAACCTAGGCAATAGTGAGAAGATGAATTTGAATATGTTTTCATGATAGAATCATGAAACCAAGTTCATAGAGATTTTTTTGATATAGGTATGCATTATTATTTCATTTTATAGATATTTTAAGTTAAGTATAATGGTGAAAATGATGAATCCAAAATGTATTGTCTAACTCAATGAGGTGTGTGTGGAGTGAGGTCACCAAATTGGTCTGTAAGACCAATAGTTGCCACTAGACCATATTATTTTTATATTTGAATATGGTTTGGATATGTTATAAGATAATTTTAATTAAATTAAAGTCTTTTAAATTGGTTATATAGGCATTGAAGGTCAATGTTTAATGACTATGTTTTTCACAATCTTAGTTGTTCTAAGCAGGTTGCAGTGATGAGTTTGAGGCTTTATGCTATGAGTTGAAGTGTCTAATGAATATGGTGATATTTTATGGGTATTTAAGGTTATATATAATTTATTTATTTCCATGGTTGTGTAGCTAAATTATGTGTTATATTCAGTTGTTTATGATATACTTTTATGTGTGTTCAAATGCCTAATGTGAATAGTGGTAATGGAGTGTTTCAAGTGGTGGTTGGACCTAAAAGGTATCATGGTGATTATAGGATTTTTAATAAGGCCTATTTGATTTTTACATGAAAATTTTATGCCATTTATAGAGTTTTATATTCTTCAAAGGGGTCATAAGGTAACGTGTCCTAAATTAGGCCTAATATTATTAGGTCTCCATAAGACCTAAATAAGGATTTGGTCTATTTGAGTTTGGACAACCTAATGTAATGATTGATTCTTAATTTTGACATTTCATAAGGATTTTTTTGTGGAAAATATCAGTGGGAAATAATGTTTGGATATCCAAGAGGTGTATGAGAA
>JARHVA010010922.1:0-12500 GCA_037957365.1 Torreya grandis | reverse complement strand
TTATGAAATTAAAATCCTTATTATTGGTTGCCCCATACGTTTGGGATGTTAATGGATTGAGAAATTATCAAAAAATTCCTATATAAATACATAAAATGTCTAAGCCTATTTCCTATCTAACATTTTTAAATTAAGCATAATATACACATGTACAGATTCAAAGTAACTTACCTATTATTTTAAATTTAAACATAACTCGAAAGGATCAAGTCATAAACAAGTATGAAACACGTCAAATCCAAGAGAAAGTTATCATTTTCAAAGTATCAAAAGATAGGTCACATGTTGCATTCATTGAATGAGCACTATTTCATGCATACACCTAACAAGGAGAAAAAATATGATTTAAATTCGCTCTTCAAAGTATCGGATATGATTATGTGCTTATCCATTCATTGGGAAGTGATTGGATTCACTTTAACCGATATTTTCCTCCATATTGTAACCATAAACCTAGTGTCAAAAGTGGACCTAGGTTTTCAAAAATAAGGATAAAAATTTAAGGAATTATGCACATTGATATCCCTTGAGATCACACATAGAGATGATTTACAAGTAATATATCATCCTATACAAATATTAAAAATTAAAATACACATAGACAAATCCTTTAGGTTTCAAATTCTAGTGTCAATCAATGCCATCTAAAATCTGAAAAATCTATCTAGGAGTATATAGAGTTTGAGATCTTGATATGAGTGAATATTTATCTAGTTTTTATCCTTGATTCTAGTTACATTTAGTATCACATACATAAAATTCTAAGTATATTATTCCATTAGGTATTTTATAATTATAAAAAGTACAATTTATCAAAATGAGATTATTAATTTTACTTTTAGATTCATGTTTATTTATATACATCTTTTAATATGATTTAGTTCAAAGTTTTATCTTATAATATTACTTAATGAAAAAAATTAAAACATAATGGTCACTTGTTTATTGTCTAGAACCTTATAAAACCCTAGATCTTTCCTTAAGGTTTCATTATTTATCTTAGGGTTTCAAAATTTAGTATTTAAATATGATTTTTAGACTAGATTTATTATTGTCCCTTATTCAGAAATTACTCATGGATATAATGCATGTACATAGTTTATGTTTTATAACTCAATGTATGATTTAATCATCACATGTTGTTTTCATTTAATATATACAATCCATATCAAATATTTAATTCTATGAATTAAATATTTGTGCACTAATAGATCTAAAATTAATAAAGAATAATTTTTAGCCTTTCTTAATCCATATTATTGTGATATTCAATTTTACTTCCTTCCTATTACCACTAGACACCGAAGGACATACATGACTATTTTTTTCTTCCCAATCTGACTATTTTCCCAAGATTTATATTATATTTTATGGTGCACATTTTCCTTAATATAAGAGATAAAGTACACCCTCTAGATGGACATTTATGAATATTGAATATGAAAACATTTTTGAACAACAACCAAGTACTATGGATGCCAGTAAATAAAATTAATATGTGGAATTTATTGATAGATTTGATGATAAGTGAAAGATAATTAAATCAATATATTGACATGAATTTATAAATTCATGATACCCTATGATATGAAATAAGATACAAACATAAAAAAGTATCTAAGGTTATCACATCTATAGAATAACATAATCCCTTCAATGATTTATATCAACTTTTTATAAGAACTAATTATAACATAGTTGTTTATACTACTAATGTTGTAACTATTAATACATCTACACCTTTGACTAAACATTTGAATCCCATCCAAGGTATGGGGAAAACACATAGTTTATCTTAGGTTACTATGCATATGCTTATAAAGTAAACTTATGTACATCAGATGATGGCTACCTTCATCATCCTCACATAATATGCTATCCCTGGAGTACATTATAAAAGTTGTGGAGGTTAAGGTGTTATAGTGAGATCATGGTGCTTCTAGAGAAAGTAATTTATTATATTCTCATGCCTTTATTCATAATCAATTATCCATAAATATTTCAAATTATCCCTTACCTTAGGATATTGTATCTCCTAAAATTATATTTTATGAAGGTAATGGTGATATAGAGAAACACATAAGATATTTTCATTCAACAAGTTTAGACATATTTATAACAAATTTATTTCCATGAGGTATTAAGGTTTTTTATTTCTAATGGTGCTATGATATCACACTCTAATCATTTAAGGAATTCAATCCTTTTGCTTATCAATTTCTAGCACAAGTTTCAATCAATATTAGTGATAAATTACCTTATGCTCAAATGTATACATTAAAAAAATGATCCACTGATCCAATTAGTGACTATGTGCTTTAACATACCATGGATTTTAATAGGAGCAATCACATGGCCAAAAATGAGTTGCAAGACATCTTTAAGAAAAACTTGTTTCCTCCTCTCCATGTTTTCATTGTATTCAAAAAATTCAAATCATTTTATGAGTTATGTCATATAGTTTCAAATAAATAAGTTAAGTTAATATGTTTGAATAAGCTCAAGTATGTGATTAATACTATAATTACATGAAATAATTTTTTTCAAAATAAACAAAGTTACAAGGTTAAATTAAATAATATAAATTATGAATCAAGACAACAAATAATGTAGTATCAAAACCTACTAATTGGCTTGTCCTATCCTCTCCACAAAGAAGGTAATTTCCATGATTACCTCAACCTCATCATATATTACTATTGAAATTACTATTGTGTAACCTTATATCTATCCCTTCCCCATGATACATTTATATCAATAGACCTACATATATATTATGAGAGTTATGTATATTATAACTATCATCGATGTTTTTGATAATCTAAAAATAGATGATTTAAAATAAGACACAAAATATCAGATCTAATTGGTGATAAAATTATTTAGATTAATAAACCTATTACTGATTTAGGACCACAAAAAAATGGGAACACAAAGCCTAAAATGTTTTCCAATCCCCTTATGAATCATGTATGAAATGAAACTAAGGATAATATTGAGGTGTACATTACATACAATGCACATCTTCTTTATTTGACATATGATCACCCATTAGATGATATCATTGGTACACTTACAAACACATTTGTACAATGACCTAAAATAACATTTAATAAAATTGAGATTATGGATGATGATTTTAATTATACATCATTGACTATATAATCATATATTGATTCAGAACTTATATATAGTGTCACAATAGACAATTATTCAAGAAAAAATATCTGTATAATGGAACTTATTCATAATATTAGATATACACATGAGGATTTAATGGATACAAAAAGGATATTCATAGGATTTTATGGTAAGGAATAACAACCATTGGGATTAAGTGTTATACTCCTTAATGTAGGATCCATACCAATTGGTGACATTATTCCTACTCTTACTGAGCACATGAGTATTTGACATGTTGTTAGGATGCCCTTGGATACATAAGATTCATGAAGTACAATATTCATTACTTATTTGTGTCAATTATATACATTGAAATGGGGTGGTCAATGTTTTAGGTGTTCCACATGAATATCCTATTCAGTTGGATGAATTTACTCCTCCACCCTCACCAATGCTTAAATTAGTTATTGATCATATATATCATCATTATATGAAATTAGTTAGTTTTAATAATTAGGCTAAACCTACACATTTTTTAATAGATACTAAGGTTTATTCTATATAGACACTTCAAATGAAAGTAGTTAACTTTAATAGATGACCAAAACTTCAATGCCCATTACATAATATGCTTGTTCAAAATTCATAATAGCCAACATTTACTAAAAGTCCTAATATAGTTTTACAGATAGTTTAGTGTGTTCCATAATAAACATAATAACACATTTATCCTATAATATAAATTTTTTAATATGATACTATGCTACCTATAATAACCCATCATAGACATGATACTATGAGTCATGATTCATATTCAAATATAGATACATAAGACACTAATCACTCATAAAAGGTGACAATTTTCATGTTAGATAGAGGACCCAAACATCATCCATTTTATGGGATAATTGGTTAGAAATTTTAAATTTGTGAAAATTATTTAAAATAAAAAAATTAATTGGTTAGAAATTTTAAATTTGTGAAAAATATTTAAAATAAAAAAATTAAATTAAAAACATTCTAAAAATAAAAATTAGGACCTAAGCATGACATGTTTGCTAGTTACATTATTTGATTTATGTTATTTATCACATGTTTTTTAGATTACACATAATTTTTATTACACACAAGAATTTATTGGTATATATTAGTGAGATGCAGGACATAAAGGTTATATATGATATATGGATGTATATATGCAAGACATTCCTAAACTTAAGAGCCATGCCAATGCTAGGGTCATCTCATTCCATAGATTACATGGTCACATGTAACATATTTTTATGATTTTTATATTTGACATTTGAGATACATTTATTGTTTACAAATGTATTACTCTTGATTATATTATACATAGTTATACATTTCATGGATATACTACTTTAATAAGTTGTGAAATTAACATAGATTGATAGCGTAGACTAGTTTCACTTGTTCTATGCTTAAATGATATTGTTTTATTTTAAATAAGCTGATCATTAATATTGATAGTATAATTATTACTTAGTACATAACATTTTATGATTGAGTGTATCATTTCATGCTCATTTATTTGACCATTTACCTTTAATTATTTTTTCATGATTGGGTTTTCATTACACAATGTTTTTCTTAGACCCTTGCTTTCTTGTAAAAATATTAGTCTTTCAAAATTTGATTTTATGAATTCAATTTATTGGTATCCCTTTTCATTTGGTTAAAGTGATTTTTTTTGAATTTTTTTATATAGTGTGAATAATGGCCATGACATTATGTGAATATTAGTGGATAAAACTTTAATTGTCTACTAATCTTGTTGAGTTTGTTTATATTTATTAATTTGATGAGTATGCCATTTGTTTGGTGTCGTGATACATATCAATAAATTTTATTCTTGTGTGAAGTTTCAAGACTCACACCATGAACCATATTGTTTAGTTCATTATTAAATACCTATATTAGTGATTGGTACCATTACATACCTAGTTACTATATCTATCTTGCCATGATATTTGTATCCCTTCCATTACATACTTCATGTATGTGTTGATATATATTCATTACTAGGATTAAATATTATCAACATGTTAGAGCATATTTCTAAATTATTACATGTTTTTTTGTAAAATGATATCTTTAACTCTTTTATTTTAAGATGAGTAATTTGTAGGAGACATATCTCACCTCAAAATTGGGGCATATTAGAGGGCTTGGAATCATATAAAAGCATAAATTAGATTTTGGTACATATTAAAATATTAAAAAAATTCACAATGGTTTACATTATCAATTTGCATTAATATTAGGCACACATTACAAGATTCATAGACTACTGAGTGGTTCTTATTATCAATTTGGTTTAGATCACTCTTGATACATCCACATAATTTGGCGACCAAGAATATTTCCTCAGTAAAATAAAATAGTAAATTCAAAACAATAAATAAATTCAAAAGTCAAAGTCACTAAGTGAAAACCTCTTTTAGGCATTATCGAAGAATCCAAATCAAAATAAATAACATGAGGACATCTTTATTTATTAAAACCTTATTGAGGGGATAATGTGATAGAGGTATAAACCAATGAGAGGGGGGGGTGAAATAATGGTGGAAAAAAATCCAATTCAATTAAAAAACCCTTTCAAATATTTAAGCATTAAATATAATTATTTATGAAGCATACATATCATTCATAGCAGTGAAAAATGGACATCATGCAAAATCAGATACACAACATAAGATCTAAGTGGGAAGCCCTCTTGGGGAATAAAAAACACTCTCAACCTTAAAAACACATGGACTACTATCCAATAAGATGATCACAAACAAGATACTTATCAAGTCCTTCTTATCAAGAACCTTTGGTCAAGTTCTTCTGACCTACACCCTTGATCAATTCTTTCAGACCAAAGGTCTTTAGTGAAACCCTATTTCACAAGGATCAAATTCCCCTAAGGAAAACCAAGTCCTTTAGATCCTCATTTGAACATCTCTACCTTAGAAACTATGTATTAAACACCTAATGATGTATCTCTATTTTTCTAACCTCTGTACAAACACTCTCTATCTCAAATAGGCCTCTCACATAGGCATGTCATAATCTCTTAACTTCTTCACTCAAACTATCATCATATGCACACTTGGATGTCTTTTCATCACTTCCAACTACAATAACACTATATTATCATTAGAAACATGATCTACATATCATACACATAGTCCTTCATCTTCTCTACTCGTCAACCTAATAGATGAGCACTCTCACTCTCCTTTGCTTTCTTTCACTCTCTAAATCTCTAAAATATTCCACACAAAGTTTTACTCACACATCGCTCCAAAGTATCTCACCTATAAGTATAAAAATCACCATCTTTCATTTCACTATATATAGATCAATCATGAATTAACAAGATTACAATATTTCCTTATCGACCACAAAACATGAATTCACCTTTAAGGCATCTCATATGGTTCACACTTAAGCACAATCCATTTTCAAATAGGCCTATGTTACTTTGTAGGTCCTATGGAGACACATTCAACTCTTTGATACATCTTTGAGAAAATCAAGAACACAAGACCACTTAAAAATACATAGGTCCACTTATTATGTCCCCTAAGACATCCTCAAATGATCATATTCACCTTTACTAACCTTTATGTATGCTCAATAAACTCAAATAGAGACCTTATACATAGGAACATAATTATTGAACACATAATCAATTTATTAAGCATTGTTCAGACTCAAGATAGATTGATCACACCTCCAAAATACTCATAGAATATCCTTATGGAGTTTACAATAGTACCAAATATCAAAGTCATCATGAGACATCAAAAAACCATAAAAAAGAGCTCATTATTTTTAGGTCACTTGTAGAATAATCATGAACACACAATCAAATTCTAGGCTCAATATCTTTGACTATACTTACAAATCTTCAAATTAGGTTCATGAAAATCTCCATTGCATTCTTTCCATCTTTGATTTTTATAACACCTAAAAATTTGACTTGTATCAAAAGATATAGACAAAATTTAGAACTTAGGTTTTTCCCTATGATAAATTCAAATATTTGAATTCAAACAGTCACTGTTGACCTTCAAACACAATTCTTGAATATCATGTCCTATTAGCTTTAGATCAAATACACATCATTTATCTTGACCTTAGCTCATATATTCTTGAAATGTTGACTTAACATGCTCTATCAATCTCTATAGATCAATAGGGTCTTTAAAAATAAATGCACACCATTTGATCAATCTATATGAATGCCTACTCATCATTAGATCATTGTAGTGTACTTTTGCTTAGTCATTAAACATCATGAACCTATCTTTATCTTTATTCTTACTAAATTATTAGATAAATGTGTACCATTGATATTGCTCTATCTTTAACTTGTGCAAATATGACTAAGTATGGGTATCCTTCCAATATGCCTAAGTAGCCATTTTTTAACCTTAATAATTTCTTATGCACTTTGATGCATGATCTCAAGTTTAGACAAGATGATCTCCTCACCTAGGATAATCCAAACATGTGACACACTACTCCTAAAACCTTCACATGTGTGAGATATATCAACATTAAAATTCCTTCTCAAAATATTTTATCATAAAGCCAACTGTGTCAAATACTACGTGAGAGGCCAACTTTGAACATGCATAACTTTTGTCATGATTCAGTGCATGATCTCAAATTTAGAAAAAATCAACTGTGATTAAAATTAAACAAACCCATATTATTGATTTCTCTTGAAACCTTCACACATGCAAGATATAACACCATAAAAATGCTCACTCAGCTCATCTTGCCACATTGCAAAATTGGCTAAGTATGGGAAAACATAGTCAAATTACTTAGGAGCCTAATTTTACATAAGTATATCTTTTGATGCACCTTATCGCATGATCTAAAAATTATTGAAAATGAACTAGATCCAAAACTAAACAAACCCATATGATCACCTTCTCTTTAAACATCCACACGTGTGAGATATTCCATCATGAAACTACTTACTCAACTTTTTCTTCCCATATTACAAATTTGGTTAAGTGAAAATAATGAATTCTTACTGAGAAGCCAACTTTAAACCCTCATATCCTTGATTGCACTTCGATATATGACTTGAGATCTGGTACATAATAACTAGTGAATAATTTGATCAAAACCATATGACCAAATCCCCTTGACTCATTCCCATATGGTAATGGTGATGTCATCAAATAGCCTGCTCAGATTTTGTACCATTATACCAAACTGTTTAGATGAAAACTATAGACTAATAGATGAATTTCAATTATTCACACAAGCTCTCAAATCATAGATAACAACTTATGAACTTATTTCATATGATATAATCACCATAATCATCCTTAAACATTTCTAATCAAGCCAAAACTGAAGATCAACCAAGCCAACTACAAGCACACTAGGACAAGCACATTGCACACTTTGACATTGTTACTTAGGCTATCAAAAAACTTCATCCACTCATAAGGACACCTATATGACATCACCATGACATCACTAATAACTCTCCAATAATCTCCCCATTTATAAATGATGTTAATAAACATCATATATAACAATATACAACTCACCTTATCTCTCTTCAAGCACTCCCAGAACCAAGAACTTTCTCCCCCTTTGACACAATGATAAAGTGGGCACCAACTAATCCCAAGGACTTATAAATACTATTAAATAATAAAGGACCATATTATAAATATTATATAAACTCCCCCTTACATTAAGCCTACCTTTTCTTGCCTTAACAAACTTTCTCTTGCTCCATGCCAACACTTTTATTCACAAACACATCAACTAATGAAGATAGAACACACAAAACACTAAAATATGATGGAAATCACCAAGAATCATCTAAGATGGACTCCCCCTAATATTTTTGAGCCATTTCACCATTTGAGGATATTCATATCTCCACACACCATGAAGAACCACTATGCATGCTTACCATCCTTCTCTCTCAAGACACTTCCATGACCACCAACAGAGCATCATACCATTCATCAATCAATAAACATGTTATAAACCAACTTGATAACTCACCTTGAAAAATTCATGACTTGCTCTTGGAGAAACTAAACAAAAGCACTCTTCTTCTCACTAGGCCTGTCTATCCCTCTTGTAGCCCTACCTAGAACTTATAGAGCCCACAATTTTTAGTAGACACATCTTTAAAACCTAAAAATTCATATCTAGATCACTCTCATATTCCCCCTTAAGGAAACCAATTTGAAACAACTTATCTCATCTTCTAAAATATGTCTCCTTCAAATCTTAGTGAACCTTGATTTGAAAACCCATTTGGCCCAATCAACATATTAAGAATCCTTAGACCTCAACTCATAAGGCAGAACATTTTTCTAGTAGATCCTGAAACATTCAAATCTCAAAACAAACAAAACCAACATAGCACCTTCCAATCAACATCCACTTCTGAAACTTCTTGTACACTTGGAGACCACCATTACACACTTTTGGAGCAAGATTTGAGCTTCCACACCATTAGGAACTTTGAATTCCTATAACCCATTTTAGGACCTGCATACTCATAAACACAAACTTGACAAGTAACAAATCCTCTTTTTCCCTTTGGGAACCTTCATCTGACCCTACAGATTGTTTCAATTGAAAAATACAACAACAAAAGTTTCTTCTCCAGTTGAAAGGAGTCTCTTAAGAAACATAGATAGAGACACCATTTATACCTCAATGATTTAAAACACAAAAAACTCCTCATATTCCTCCTCTTATTTTCTTAATTTATGGTTATAGTTCTTCTTCTTCTTCTTCTTCTTTGGATTTAGAGAAATAATTTACTCAACTACTATAATATTCTTCTTTTCTTCTATGATTGGATTAGTAATACATGGAGAAAACATAGATTCATGGCATAGCTTTTCAATTGAATAATCATATTTACAACTTAGATCCTCATCACTAGGCACTTGTTCAATAATAATAAGATGTTCACTTGGATCCATACATACCTCAGAACCAAATTCAACCAGCACCTTGGTCTTTTCTTTGAGCTTAGTCTCTTTATTCTCAACATGAATAGATAATGATATCTCTTAAGACTCAACTTTTAAAGCATTCTCCACCATAGCAAACATGTTACTTGGACCTATAGACTCATCATAACTCCTACTTACCACCTTTGATCTCTATGAGTTAACTTGTCTTCCTCCATGTATTCTGGGAGCTTGATTGAACCTATGCTAACTTTTAGGCCTTTACTTGCATAACCTAGGAATGTGGCTTCTATGTTCACAATTTAATCATACCATACTTTTTACAAAAATCTCATTCTACCTTACCAAATTTGGATAATATCTTGCAATGTGTCCTAGTTCATAATAACTATATCACTCAATATCTCTTGAAGGAAACTCAACTTGTCTTACCTTAAATGGACAACATTTTGTAAAGTGTCCCTCATCATGATAGTTGAGACACTCAACCTTGCTTAGACCTTTTAACTGATGGTCTGCATCATAATTCCATGCAAATTCATTCATAATAGGTCGTATACATTCTCTAGCCCTATACCCAAACTGATTACAAGTATATTAGTAACCATTTAACTTTTCATACCTCATGTTATTTAGCTGTCTAATTTGATTTATCTTTATTCTACTAGCACCATCATTTATTGTCTGATGATTTGTCTTCAAAGACTGATTATACTTACTCACATTAGTCTTCATCTTATCTGGAGTTGTAGTCTCTAGTTCTTCTCTATATCCAAGACTAGTATTATCACTTACATGCTTTTGATAATTCATAATGTTGTCTAGATCATTTTATCTCTTTTCAAATATCAAAAATTACATAACCTTACTAGATACATTCTCTAACATATATTTTAATGACTCATTTTTAATTACATACCTTGCACATTCATCTTATTTAGATGTTAATATTGTAGATAGGATTTCCAATTGATAACTAAGATGTTTGACCATATATTCATGCTCCTTGGCATCTTCATCCGTTATTGCCTCAAAAAAAATTGAATTGATCCTCAAAGTCATTGAGTTTAGATTTCATATTCTTATTTATCTTCTTCTCAATCTTTATTTCTTCATGAGCATTTGTAAATGTAGTCTCATATTCCCCCTCATATTTATCATAATATAAATCACTCTAAGTAGAAACCTTCTAATGTGAGATAATTATTTCCTCAACTATGAATAGAGATTCATCTTCAACATGACCATAATCTTCATTATCATATTCTGAGTCACTATCTTCACTCTCATTTGATGAGCTGTAATATTTTTTTGTGTATAGACTCTTCTTGTCCTTGAAGTACTTTTTATTGTTATCAAACCTTCCAAAGCCCTTTTTTTATTTTATCAAACCTAAAAGATCTCTTTCCATCATCATGAACTTGATCATGTTCTTCATCATCATCCTTCTTATACTTATGAGGGCACTTATTAACAAAATTTCCTATCTCACCATAATTGAAGAATTTGAGTTGCAACTTACCTTTATACTTGCATGAACCTATTCTCAATTGCCTTAAAATCAAAGAAATTATTTCATCCTCATCTATATACTAAATGTCATCCTCCTTGAGTTTCTTACCTTGGACTTCTTCTTTGTCTACACTTTAGTCTTGAAAGATGCTTTTTTATTTGAAGGTATATCATCATTCTTCCTCATCTCATAGGTAGTAAGAGTGTCATGCAATTGATCCATATTAAAATGAGTAAGGTCATGAATCTCTTCTATAGTAGATACTTTTAGATCAAACTTATGGGATAGAGACCTCAATACATTTAAAAAAATATTATCCTCTTCAAGGGCCTCAAGATACAAAACCTCTGATGATTCTCACAATCTCATCAACTCTCTATAGAAAGGATGCCATAGTATCTTCTTCATCCATCTTGAGACTTTCAAATTTCCTTTTGTGAGTCTAAAACTTTACCAACTTAACCTTTGAATCTCCTTCAAAAATAGTCTTTAATTTATCCCATATTTCCTTGGTAGATGCATAATGAATTACTTTGGTAAACTGAATTTCTATAAGACCACAAGTGATGGAATTTATTGCCTTATAATTATTCTCAAATAGCTTCTTGTTTGTAGCACTAGATAAAGGATTAGTAGGAATGACATAACCATCCACAATAGATTACCATACATCAAACCCTAGGGACATAATGTATGTCCTCATCTTGGCAATCTAGAAAGCATAATTTGATCCATTGAACATTGGTGGTTGATTATTAGAAAAACCACCTTGCACATTCTGACTAGCCATTATACCTTGGATAACCTTCAAGTTATTAAGACTTTATCAAAGCACCTACTTTGATACAAATTGATAGTGGTACAATCCATTGAGT